>JAHWLF010000681.1:0-11818 GCA_024679295.1 Phytophthora parvispora
GTGGCCCAGACTCACGAGCGCCGCCGGCGCGTTGGAGGAGAACTCGATCCGCACGCGGCCCATGGTCACCATCTCCATCAGCGCAGTCTCCGTCACCTTCTCGCCCGAGTCGGACGTCAAGGCGGCGATCGCGCTCGCGTACGGCGGCTGGTGCGAGTCCAGCTCCGACAGCACGACACCGAACGAGAAGATGTCGGCGCTCGTGTCATAGCGCTTGCCCATCATAACCTCGGGCGCCATCCACCGCCTCGTGCCGACGCCGGCCGTCATCGTGTCCACCGTCCACTTGCGAGAGACGCCAAAGTCCGTGAGCTTCGCGTCCCATTCGGACGACAACAGGATGTTCATGGACTTTAAGTCGCGGTGCAGAATTACGGGGTCCAGGGAGTGCAGATACGTCAGCGCCTGCGCCACGTGCAGCGCGATCTTGGCCTTGTCGACGTCAAAGCCTTGGGCGCGGTGCTCCACGCGGTCAAAGCGCCGCAGCAACGAGAACAAGTCGCCCCCTGGCATAAACTCGGACACGGCGCTGAGGTCGCTGGGGGCGTCCCACGCCACGCCGACGAAGCGCACAATGCGAGGGTGCTCCACCGTCGCCATCATCTTGATCTCCGAGAGGAAGATGTTGATCTGACGCATGTCTTTCCTCTTCTCGGGCAGAAGCACCTTGATGGCGACGCACTCTCCGCGATACAGACCATGGTACACCTCGCCGTGCCCTCCCTCACTGATCAGTTCCTTGCGGATAAGTTTCTCCATGGGAACTCGCGCTGCCAGGATGGCCTCGTCCTTCCACAAGTTCGAGCTCGACTTGGTGGATTTCTTGGTTGTCACCGAAGCCGCGCTGCTCTCGAAGTGAAACGTGGAGTCGAGGTTCGCGGTGCTGTCGAGGTTCACCGTCCTGTCGAAGTTGTTCAGATCGCTCACCTGGATTGCAGGTGCTGGCGTGTAGTTTTCTAGTGCGATTGCATTGACCGCGGGCAGAGTGACGGGTGCTACGGCGTAAGAAGCGTCGAAGGAGGGCGACCTTGGAGCTCGTTTCTGCTTCCTGCGGCGGTACAGCCAGAAGGCTACCCCCACGATCAGGAGAACTATTGCTATTGATCCAGCAACGATCCCGATGACGGTTCCGGTGCTCACTCCTGCAAAAGCCAAACGCAAGCAATCAGTCGTTGTCGAACTCGTGGAAATAAGAGAACACGAAAGGCTCACCCTCGCTACTGCCATGCAAATTGGTAAGGCCCGACGAGGCATCTCCGTCATCGGAGTGAGAATCCACGTTGATAACCACCGTCGTAGAAGCGTTCGCGGTGGCAGACGCCGAAGCCGGCGCAGAAGTCTCGGAAATCCCGCTAGAGCTCGAACTGGAAGCTGGCGCCGATGTCGCTTCCGCATCGCTCACTGCAGTCGTCACTGTGGTTGTGCTTGTCGGTGTTGACGTCTCTGTCGTGGACGCAGATGAAGTGGCAGTCGGCGCAGCAGTAGTTGTTACCGGAGCTGAGGTAGTCGATGCGGGGGCGGTCGTGGTCGGAGCTCTGGTTGTTGGTGACGGAGTCCTTGTAGTTGGTGATGGCGTTCTGGTAGTTGGTGTGGGGGTCCTAGTGGTCGGAGTCGGCGTGGCTGTAGTCGATGCCGGCGTGTTTGATGTGCCCGTCAAGGTGTCCGCTGTGCCTGTGATAATGTTCGCCGCCGTCCCGAGGAGCGACATGGTGACCAATCTACAGGTAGACTGGTTGAGCTCGAAAGCGACAGGATACTCTCCTCCTGGTCCGTGCGAAGACCCGGGTGATGCGTGTGAGGCGCCCTGCGCGTTCTGAACTGGTCTACGAGCAGGAAGGGAGACCACGCGCTTCCCGACGGCAAGACAGAAGCGGCATTGGAAAGTCCGGGCGGCCCGTGTCAACGACATCGTCAGCGAGCCGATTTGCTTCAAAGTGTTGAGGTCTATGTACGGCCAACATCCTCGGCGGCATCTTGACCTGCAAGGAGCGCCGCAGGGATGTGTGCTACGTTTGACCGGGTGTGCCTCCAGCCGGCGTTTTCGGTGGCTTTGATCGCGCGCGAGAAAGTTTCGGTGGCGTTGCCATGTTGGCAACTCGGATGGACAGTCTGGCATTGAACTGGATTACGATTCGTTCCGCGCTGATAGCCTAGCTAAGCTGACACGTACAGGTAGATCGCTTCTACATCCACGGTCACAGCGTGTACAGCTCGTACGCCTGCAATATGAGCTGTAGCTGGTAGTGCACCTCGCTGGCGCTGGGCCGCGTCAACGGGTTGAGACTCACGCAAGCGCGGCCGAGCTTGACGAGCTCCGCCGGCGCGTTCGATGAGAAGTCGATTCTCACCCGCCCCATTGCCACGAGCTGCAACAGCGCTGCGTCGGGAACTCGTTGCCCGCTGTTGCTCATCCGGGCCTCTGCGTACGGGTACAGGTGCGAGTCCAACTCGGAGAGCACGATGCCGAACGAGAAGATGTCTGCGCTGGTGTCGTATCGGTCGCCCAGCATGACCTCCGGTGCCATCCACAGCGACGTCCCGACCGCGGCCGTCATGCTCGTGAAGCTGTACTTGCGGGCGACGCCGAAGTCCGACACCTTGGCGTTCAACGAGGACGTCAGCAGGATGTTCCTCGATTTCAGATCGCGGTGAAGCACCTTCGGGTCGAGCGAGTGCAAATACGTCAACGCCTGCGCGGTCTGGAGGGCGATCCGAGCCTTGTCGAGGTCGAATCCTCGAGGCCGCTGCTCCTGCTTGAACCGGTCAAGCAGAGAGCGCAGGTCTCCCCCTTCCATGAACTCCATCACCGCCGACAGATCCGAAAGCGAGTCCCAAGCTACGGCGAGGAACCGCACAATGCACGGATGATCGATCGTCGACAGCATCTTGATCTCCGCCAGGAAGGCGTTGATCTGGTCGAGGTCTTTTTGCTTCTCAGGCAGCAGCACTTTGATCGCGACGGTCTCCTCGCGATAAATCCCGCGGTAGACTTCACCGTAGCCGCCAGTGCTCAGCAATTCCGTCGTCGTGAGCTTCTCCATCGGCACGCGCATTGCTGTGATCACCTCGTTCTCCCACAAACCGGAACTCCTAGTTTCGTCCGACGCTGAACGAGGTTCACTGTCTAGCCGTGCGGTGTGGAATGGGCCGAAGGACACCGACGTCGACGACGTCTCGAACCGCTCGGTGCCTCGAGTGTTGAACACTGGGAGGTTCCCCGTCGCCCCCAGCCGTACGTGACTGGCGGAGCTCATCAGATGTCGCCTGCCTCGACGCAAGCACCAGCTCACAAAGAGAACCAAGAGTAGGAATGCTCCCAATGCTCCAAACCCGAAGCCGACTATGCTGGCAGTGCTCGGATCCGTGCCAGTGCTACCGGCAATCCCTGCTTCTCCGCTTCCTTGACTGCTTGATCCGCTGGAGCTCCCGACGGAAGCGTTAACGTAGCTCTGCTCTCGACTCCCGCGCACTTGTGCAAAGCTCGACTCGCTTTCACTGGAGGCAGACGGACTATTAGCATTGCTGTTTGCAGAGCTGTCAACTGCACTTGGTGAAGCTGTGGAACTTGATGGCGATGCTGCTGTCTCTACTGGTGCCGTAGTGCTAGGCGAAGACGTCGCTTCAGAGACGGTCGAGCTGCTAGTTCCGGCACTCGAATCCGCAGCTGGTGTGGACATCGTTACCGCTGGTGATGAAGTAACTAAGGATGGAGCAGCCGTGGTGGCAACAGGAGCGGAGGTGGAGGTGGCGGGTGCAGAAGTGGTCGATGCTGGTGCGGAGGTTCTGGTACTGGAGGGTACGGATGTCGTGGACGCTGGAGCAGAAGTACTGGGACTCGTCGATGGAGATGCAGTGGGCGAACTTGTTTTGCTGGACGAAGTGTCTGTAGTGGTGGTGGTTCCTGTCACCGTGTTCACAGTGGACTCGACCGTCCCGGTCACCGTGCTCACCACGGACCCGATGAGCGATTCCTTCATTTTTCGAGTAGTGGCGGTGGTTTACAAGGTACTCGGCACGAGTCAAAGTGCTTCGCTGCGAACAAGCAAGCGGGACCGCGTCTGATACGATCTAAGCGCACGAGCATTCTCCACCGCAACCTGCAGAGCCACGTTCATCGGCGAGGGTGTCGATGCGGGTTGCACTTTGGTCTACGCGAAAGTTTGGCGAATTGGCTTCTACTGGTCGCAGTAGCATCATGGAGAGACGAGACCGAAGCCCTTTTTCGAGTCGATGGACTTGCACATTGCTCAGGCACCAGCACGGACCGTACCTCGCCTCGTCTTCGGTGTGCGATCACGTGACGAGTCCTTACGTGGTGTCGACGACTGCGGAGACCTACGAAAAAATCCTGAGGATCGATCGCGATCGGAGGTCTCGTATGACCACATGAATGGGCAGACCAACGTGCTGTCAGCGAGGATAGCCGCAAATGCCAGAGGCGTGGAATGGAATTGATCGGGAGACACACAACTCACTCACGCTGCGCTAAGGCTTGTTCAAATCGTGTAGGCCTCGTACATCCGGAGAATGAGCTGCAGTCGGTAGAGCACCTCGCGGGCACTGGGGCGCGCGGTCGGGACCAAGTCCACGCACGCGTGACCTAAAGCCGCGAGCTCCGACGGCGCGTTCAACGAAAACTTGATGCGAAGCTGCCCCAATGCGACCAACTCCAGCAGAGCAGTGCCGGAGATTTTCTGACCGCTCGACGACGACCAAGTCTCGCGGTACGGCGGCAGGTGCGAGTCGAGCTCCGAGAGCACGACCCCGAACGAGAAGATGTCGGCGCTAGCTCCGTAGCTTTCTCCCAGCATAACCTCGGGCGCCATCCACAGCGCAGTCCCGACCCCTGCCGTCATGGTGTCATTGCTCCATTGTCGAGACACCCCGAAATCCGTGATCTTGGCCTCTAACGTGGGCGTGAGCAGGATGTTCATGGACTTAAGGTCTCGATGGAGAACGATCGGATCCAGCGAGTGCAAATATGCCAGTGCATGGGCCACTTGCAGGGCAATGCGCGCCTTGTTGAAGTCGAATCCGTGCGGGTGATTATCCGCCTCGTAATGCGTGAGCAGCGAATGCAAGTCGCCGCCCTCCATGAACTCCGACACGGCACACAAGTCTGTGAGAGAGTCCCAAGCCACTCCGATGAAGCGTACGACGCGCGGGGTTCGATACTTGCCATGATTTTGATCTCCGACAGGAAGCCGTTCACTTCATGGAGCCTTTTCCTCTTCTCAGGGAGTAGGCGCTTGATCGCCACGCGCTCTCCTCGGTATATGCCAAGATAAACCTCTCCGTGTCCTCCGTAGCTGATGAGTTTCGTGGTCGTGAGTTTTTCGAGGGGGATACGCATTGCAGTGACGTCTTCGTCTTCCCACATGGCTATTGGTATTGACGAGACGTTCGACGGGAGACTGCTGTCCACGTTGTTGGTTTGAAATGGGGAGCGCAGATCGATCACAGGCGTCTGCACCCCCAACGCAATGTTGTCTGCCGTAGCGTAGATACTCAGAGTGGTTGGTGTCGTTTTGCGAAACCAATGCTTGGACCGACCGTACCACAAAGCAAATGCCCCGATCAGCAGCAACGAGCACGAGAGCCAAATGGCGATTATCGATGCCGAGCTCAAACCTGCACAACAAGCGTGTGTCAGATACGTTTACAAGTCTCCGAACGATTAAAAGACGCACCTTCGTCCTCGATTCCGCGTTGAATGATACTTTCGCCGGAAGCTTCGCTACTGCCAAGGTAGCTGGCGGAGTGTGAGCTGACTTGGCTGGCTATGTCGCTCATGCTGGCGCTCGAGGACCTATCCATACTTGAGGGCACCGAGATATCCTCTGACGATGACGAGGAATAGCCCGTACCGCTTGAATTGTCTGAGAAAGCTGTCGAACTTGACGCAGGAACGATTGTAGTTGCCGCTGGCGATATCGGTTTGGTTGTCGGTGCCGAAGTTGTCGAGCTACTCGAAGAAGATACCGACGATACCGCTTCTCCCTCACTGGCGCTCGCACTGGTGGAGGTTGTCGTCGAAGAGCCTATCAGAATGTCTGCTGTAGACTTCGCAGCATTGGTGAGCGTGCCTACAGCAGCGCCGATGAGAGATTCGCGCATGGTAGCACCGTCGACGTGGATCTGAAGCGAATGTGACTAGTATCACACTTCACAGCAACGAAAGATGATCGGTTTAGCCTTCATGGTAGTGTAATAGACCAGGTATCGGCTCTTACTTGTCTTACCGAAGCCTATCACAATTGTTGTGGCTGAAAGGGATCGCATACATGGCAGATCCGCCTCTACCGCCACCGACTGAGGAGCACACCCACGCAGTTTGTCTGCTAAGTCAACATCAAATGAGGGCATACCACACAAAATACCAGTTCCTTTGCAACAAACCAGGCTATATCACACGAAACGGATTTCACGCCACAAGTTGTTGCTCCAGTCTGCTGGGAAATAATTTTCTTAAAACGTGGCGCTCTCGTACGTGTTCATAATGAGTTGCAGTTTGTACAATACTTCACTTGCAGTCGGTCTAGCTTCAGGGTCCAGGTCCACGCACGCATGGGCCAGCTCAACAAGTGCTTGAGGCGCTTGAGAAGAAAACTCAATCCTCAGTAGCCCCACCGACACGAGCTGCAGCAACGCAGTGTCCGGGATCAAACGCCCCGAATCTGTCTCCTTTGTCGCCGCGTAGGGCAGCAGATGCGAGTCCAATTCCGAGAGAACGACACCGAACGAGAAGATATCGGCACTGGAACCATATCGCTCGCCCATCATGACCTCCGGGGCCATCCACAAGCACGTCCCAACTCCAGCCGTCATAGTCCGATCGCTACTTTCACGAGAAACCCCAAAGTCGGTGATTTTTGCTTCGAGGCCCTTTGTTAACAAAATGTTTTTGGACTTGAGGTCGCGGTGAAGCACGAGCGGGTCAAGCGAGTGCAGATACGTCAAAGAGTGCGCCACGTGCAGCGCGATGCGTGCTTTCTCGGAATCAAACCCGTGCGGACGACGTTCTTCGTATTCCACGTGATTGAGAAACGAGCGGAGGTCGCCTCCATCCATGTACTCGGCCACAGAACAGAGGTCAGCGAGCGAGTCCCAAGCAACACCGACCAGCCGCACGATTCGGGGGTGGTCCATTGCTGCCATCAGCTTGATTTCAAACAGGAACGCGTTGATCTGGCGCAAGGTTTTCCTCTGTTCAGGCAGCAGCCTCTTAATAGCGACGGGTTCCCCACGATACGAGCCGCGGTACACCATGCCATAGCCACCTTGGTTGATCAGCTTTCCGTACGTGATTTTCTCGAACGGAATTCGCATAGCTGTGATGGTTTCGTCGTCCCACAGATCGCCCTGCGCTGCTTGAAGTGACGTAGCGTTGGCCCCCATGTCACGATCTCGACGCTGTCCTCCAGTGAATGGACCGGTCGAGGAAGTATCAAGGCGGGTGTTGACTGTGTCTACGGACATATTCACCTTCGGGTCCCTGTTAATCTGGCGCTGGAACTGAGGAGACAGTGAGGCCTCGACCTCGCTTTCCCTCCGCTTATGACGCCAAGCAACAAACCCCACGACCAGTAACACCACTGCAACCGCGGCAAGCGAAATGGCAGCGACCATCCAAGCATTCACACCTACAGCGCAATGCACAAGCACGATCAGACGGATAACAGGCCACCCGCTAAAGTCTTACAATCCAATAACACGCGTACCCTGTGAAACAGTTTGCCCCGCTGAGTCTTGGCTGGCAGCTAGTCCGTGACTATTTAGTGACCCTGCACTACCCCAGCTGCCAATGCTGCCGTCGATGCTACCGGACAGGGAAGCCGTAGTAAATGCTGAGTCTGCTGATGCCGAGAGTGAGGTATCATTTGCTTCAATCGTTGGCACAGGGGTCTCCGGTGCCTCAGTTTCGGTTTGGGTAGATCCGCTGCTGGAGGTAGCTGGTTCGGGTGTGGGTTCTGGAGTACTGGACGGTGTAGGGGACGGAGTGGGCGCTTCTGTTGTTGGTTCAGGAGTTCTAGTCACCGGTTTTCTCGTGGTTGGCGCTGGTGTTCTAGTCGTGGGCGTTGGAGCCCTCGTAATTGGGGTCGGCGCTTCCGTCACGGGTGTCGGTGCTTGGGTTATTGGTGTGGGTGCGACCACAGGCTCCGGTGCACTGGTGGGTTCTGGGGCGACCGTCTCGGTGGTGTCTCCCCCGCCAAGTACCGAGTTCACGATCGACCCGATAAGGCCCTGGAGCCTTCGCGGCTGCTCCAGCCGAGCCACTGCCGTCTATATACACAAAGCGGGGCAGGTCAAGGCGTCGCCCACAACATCGAATTCATCTCGTGGTTCACGTACCATTGTCAGCAGGACGGTCCGCTGCGATAATGGCTAGTGGTTGTCACTGCCGCGCAATGAGGGACTGGGCTATCGATCCAGAAACTCGACCGAGTACCATACGGTACCGGTCAACATGGTGGTCTTATCCCCTAGCTCCTGGTGGCGCAACGTCTGCACTGTCGCCAAGGGATCATCAAAAACGAAACGCAGATGGCTGCGCACCTGTGAGTTTTGCCCGGAAAGACGAATGATACTGTAAAGAGCATTCGACGCGAGTCAAAACTAGAGCTGAATAAGCATCAGGAAGGATGTTAATCTAAGCACGTGATCCTAAAGCACAACCTGTATCACCCTCATCAGCCGTGGTCATCAATTCCCAACCTCCTCGCGTCTACCTGCCTTCCAGTAGCTGTACGATCTGCTGCGCTGTGAGGCGCCTCGCCGGGTCCTGCTGACAGCACGTTTTAGCCAGGTGGCGGATGAAACTCGGACACTCCGCGCTGAAGCTCGGTCGCAGTCGTCAGATCTGCTGCGCTGTGAGGCGCCTCGCCGGGTCCTGCTGACAGCACGTTTCAGCCAGGTGGCGGATGAAACTCGGACACTCCGCGCTGAAGCTCGGTCGCAGTCGTCCTTCCTTCACCAGCTCGAGGATCTCCGTTTGCTCCATGCTGCCTCCGTTGGGTGACAGAGCGTCAAAGTAGGGCGTCCGGCACGTGTCCAGCTCGGTGAGAAGCACTCCGAACGAGTAGACGTCGGTAGCGGGGGAGTAGGGGCCACCCTGGAGCACCTCGGGCGCCATCCAGTAGGCCTGCCGAGACTTTTGTTTCGCTCCGAGCGACGGGTTCGTCTCGGTTGAGCCGCAGCTGGCCAACTTCGCCTCCAGCTCGTCCGTCAGAAGCACGTTCTTGGCACACAATTCGTGGTGGATGAAGGCGGGGGTCTGCTTGTGCAGATACGCGAGTGCTCGAGCGACACCTCCGGCGATCTTGGTCTTCTGTGACGTCCAAGCCGCCATGCCTTCTTGATTCCGGTCCAAAAACGATCGCAGCGTTCCCTGTGGGTGGAACTCGACGACCATGGCCAGATCCTGAGCCGACGTCCAACCAGCCCCGATAAACTGGACCAGGTTCCGATGCCCGGTGTGGGCTCGATTCTGGATCTCGAACGCGAGACTCTCCACTGCAGCGACGTTGACGCTCGAGCTCGGGGCGAGTCGCTTGATCTGAACGTGTTGTCCGTCGTAGCTACCGACGCACGAATCGGTCTGGAGTGTTGTCATGGGGAGCTGGCGCTCGACTTGCAGCTGGTTGAGCTGGACGCGTTCGACGGTCGGGTCGGCTGCCAGCGCTTGCAGGGCGTTGTGCGGGCCCATACCGAGAATCTTCTCGACGTGGCTTGGTGCTGTCACCGACTTGGTAGTTCTAGTACTGCTGCGTCGCGGTTCCTTGAGCAGGGGTGGTTGAGTACCAGCAGCGGTGACAGCAGCAGCAGTAGCAGTAACAACACCAGTACCAGTACCGACAGCTTCAGATCCGAAAGATTGGTCTGGCACTTCGTTTGGCGTTGCCTGCACTGCTGGCCCCGGAGCTGGTTGACGATAATTCCCCTCAACTTGGTTTTGATCCTGGTAGCCCCTCTCATTGCACGGAGGAAGGTTGTCAGGAATCGCAGCTCGTCGTCTTCCACCATACTGTGGTGGTGGCCTGGCGCCTCTGTCGGTGCTAGGATTCGACCACGCGTCTTCAGAAGAGCGCACCGTAGTCCCGGAGCGATGGAACGGGTCTTCATAATCGGAGGCCCGCTGAGTAGGCGCCTTCGGATGATGGCCGTATTGCCTTTCACTGGGCGACATCATCTCAACGTGATCGAACATCATAGGAGGTGCTCGATCATTAGAGTCGTGCTCATTCGACTTCTTTCGTCGAGTGAACACAAACAACGCGACCAGAACAGCGACGAGCAGAAGACCGAGGCCTCCACCCACAGCCCCGCCCAGCAACGCTACGTTGGACCCAGTCTTGTTCCCGGTTGATGATGCTGACGAATCAGTTGTCCGCGAGTTGGTGGATATCGATGGACTCTTGGTAACAGTGTGAGGGGAGCCCGATGCATCCAACATCGACGCGCTGTTGCTACTACTGGTAGACCCAGTGGCGTACGATTTCATCCACGACGTGACCCACTCGGACGGAGTTGGTACAGTCCTCTTGCTGCTCGGAATATCATCCGATCCGTAGCAGGGGAAGTTGAGGTAGCCGTAGGTTTCAGTGCTAGGGCAGGCGCCATAACTCCGTTCCGAGTTCGCGTTGAGCGTGTGGACCGCGTACACTTTGTAGCTCTCACCAGCATCCGTCCACGTGTGCTTTGAGAGACCGATCTCCGGGACGGTGTTCGACTCTCCACCGACTGACCACGCCGCAAGATTCAAGTTGGCCATGGCGAATTCCTCAACGACGCACTTGGCTCCCGTCAGCATTTGCGTCCCCGTACACAGGTGGTTGTTGTGGGCGATCGTGCCGTCCGGTTGCGTGCAGTCGTAAGAAGTGCACGTGGTGGCTTCATACTCGTCGAGAGTGAGCGCGATCTCCGCCATGGAGCGGCTGTCGAGCGTCCAGATCTGCTTGACGCCGTTTGTGGGGGTCAATGCGAAGCCGCTGTCCCAGAGCACGGCTCGTTGCGCGAAGCCGTCCAAGTCGTCGAAAGCCACATTGGCATCGCTGAGTCGTGAGGTGACGGTATCCGGTACTGACGAGAGGCTCAGTTTGTCGAGTGTGTCTCCAGCCTTGAAGCGGGTGTAAAGCTGCAGCGCGAGGTCGGACGTGCTGCCGTCGAAGCTGAAGGTCTGAGTGGGCGCCCACGAGTCTGCAAGTTCTCGTCGTAACTGCATGGTCGAACTCATGTCTACGCTGGCGTGAAGACGAATTACTTGTGCAAGTCGCCGCAAGTTTTCAACTGAAGGAGCCGAGCGTAGCTGGACCCAAACGCTCCATGCAGGTACAACTAGAAAGTCTCCCCCGTTTCTCTACTGCCTGGCGACTAAAGACCTCAACGGACAAACGCAGCCGAGTGATACGCTGCGGTTTACCCGCTGGCGGGGACCGGTTTGTTCAGATGTCGTGCAGAGCTAAGGATGTAATGTTCACTAGCGTCTTCAGATGTCGCTGGAGGAGGTCGGCCATTCGGACCGCGGAGGACCATTACCCTCCAGCAGACGCAGAAGTTGGTCGGCAGTTGGTCGTCGGTGGGCGTCCTGCTGGTAGCACCCGACACCGATGACCCGAATCCGCCGAGGACAGTCGGCGCGGAAGCTCGGCCGCAGCGTGCCCTGCATGACCTCGTTGAGCACTTGGATCGGCTTGAGGCTCGTGCCCACGGGCGACACGGCGTCGTGGAACGGGGCGCTCGCCGTGTCGAGCTCCGTGAGCAACACGCCGAAGGCGTACATGTCTGCCTTGGCAGTGTACGGTCTGCCGCGCAAAACCTC
>JAHWLF010000682.1:0-11811 GCA_024679295.1 Phytophthora parvispora
CAGTAGCCGTGCTGATGTGCGTGACGCTGACAGTGGACTTGAAGGATGCGGAGGGCATGGTTGGAGAGTCTTGGGTTCCGGGTGTTGCAGAGAAAGTTGCGGAATGAGGCAACACCAGCACCAGAGTTCGGGCTTGTGCACAAAACATATCAGGGCCTTAAAACGCGGTCGTAATCGTAGGTCTCAACCTGCTAGGGTATGGTGCATATCGTAATACTTGAAAATGGGACAAACGGGCGTAGTGCAACTCCAGCGGCTTTGAGAATGAGTCAACATTGGTCATTGCAGCGAACTAATTAGCTCGAAGGAGATACGTAATGACATATCGACAACTATGGAAACGGCAGGGACGACCATCACGTAAGCTGTTGATCACGACCGTCAAAGAAAACTGATAAGCAGGCTGTAGATGCCAGCTGCTTGTTTCGAAATACGCTAGGCTATCATCGTCGTCGCCAACCTAAGAAACGTGGCGGCGGAAACTCGAGGTGAAATTCTCGCTTGTACTTCATGTAATACCAGCAATGTCTGCACTCCGAGTCCCAGTATCTCGGAATCGAATGGAAGTTCGTATCGTTTGGGAAGTACACACACATGATCCGGCGGACCAAGCGGTGTTTGGCCGATTGGAACCACGCCCCGTTCATCTTGCTGTGCGCTCGAGTAAGGCTACCTGCCCAAATGCTTAACAAGCCAATGCGAGTTCATGCAGTGAGTTCATCCCGTCAAAGTTAAGTAAAAAGTTGGCCCGTTTTTGGCGTCGTTGGTTTTGATCGGATCATAAGCATTATTGGTGGTCAAAAAGCATGCGAAACTTGGTGTCGCTGCAGCGCCGCGTGTGGGCGCTGGTGGCATCCTCTGCACCCACCGACCGCTGCGTCGCCTTCGCCTCTGTGCCAGGCGACTCGCAGGCGTTTTTCTTGCGCGCTAGTGGCCGCATCGAGTCGCTGCAGCTCGAGGAAGAAGACGCGGAATCGGCGTCCAAAGACCTGGAATTGTTCGTGGACGTACGCGAGTTCGTGGACGATGCCGAGCTGTCTGCAGGTTCCTGGCGATGGATGCACTACGTGGCTGAGCTGGGGTCGCTGGTGTGCGCCTCTACCAGCGGCTCGATGGTCTCGGTGGACGTTGATGCCATTGACGGCGAAGAGGTGGGCAGCGTGGATAGCGGACTGCGAGCCGTGGCCTGGAGCGACAACCAGGAGATGCTGGCGCTGGTCACGGGTGCAGGGTCATTGCTGGTGATGAGCAACGACTGGGAGGTGCTGCACGAGACGCAGGTGCAGGGCTTTTTGCCCTCCGAATTGGAGTTGGCCGATTGTCAGCGAGACTCGAAACACTGGTGCTGTCAACTGCGTTGGAGAGAGGACTCCAAGTTTGTTGCGTTGAATGTTGCAGCCAAGGTGAAGGGGAGTGGAAATGTGGAGCACAAGGTGCTGGTGTTCACGGAGCAGCTCGAGTTCCATGCACTTGGGAGACTGGAAGACGGGCGTGGGATCCCTGGGCTCGGGTCGGCGTTGGATTGGAGCCAGAGTCTTGCGTTGATTGCAAGCAGCGAGGTGAGGAAGGGAAGATTAGTTGTGGTTTTCTTTGAGCGAAATGGATTGCGCCATGGTGAGTTTGTGATTCCGGCGGCATACCGTGCACCGGAGTTTCGTGTTGGGGCTGTGCGCTGGAATTCGACTTCAGATACGCTAGCGGTGAGCTTGCGTCGGACGGCCACTACTGAGGAGAGTGAACACGACAAGCAGCGAGAGGTGGTTCAGCTTTGGTCGAGGAGTAACTATCATTGGTATCTGAAGCAGGAGATGCAACTTCCTGGAGCTGGTCAGCTTGTCGATCTTGCGTGGGACGAAGAATCTGCCGGTCGACTGAATCTCCTTACGTGCTCGTCATACACACAAGAGCTTACTCTCTACGAGCATGAGTTTGCTTGGGATATCTGCAGCGTCGAAGCAGAGCGGCTGCAGCAACAGTTGACACAACCAGCGCGTACTCAGGAGCCACAACGCCAGAGCATCGCTGTGACGGGAGTCATCGATGGATCGAAGCTGCTGCTCACGCCTTTGCATCGTGCCATGGTGCCACCTCCGTTTGCGCTCCTCCAAGCTTCATTTGGCGCAACTATTAATTCCTTGGCATTTGATTCCCAGAACGAGGCATTGCTTGTGCTGCTCGCAGACGGTACTGTGGTGCTCGTGGAAAAGTATCTCACCCCAGCGGATACGCGAACTTCAGCTGCAGGTTTGCCCCCACCCCCAAGTGCTGCAACTCAAAACTTCTCCCCAGGTGAACCTATGTCGATGACCACTGTAACTTTGGCTCAAAGTTTACCTGATAACAATGCATTCACACTTGAAAGCATTCTCTGGGTTCGCTTCTTCGCTGACTCTCGACAACTAGTTTTCGCTGGTAAGGCTGGACACCAAGATCAACTTGTGCTATGTTTAGGAAATCTTGACACAGCAGTGGAAAGCACCGTTCATCAAATTGACCTTTTCAACATCAGAAGAGCATGCGAAGTGCAATGTGGTACCAATGAAGGGGTCTCGGAAGCAAGCTCTATCATGCTTGCCGTGCAGGCTCACAATGGTGATGTGTACACTCTGGACGCTACGGCTGACATTACAAGATCGGTACCGCTTCGAGTACCACGCAACTTTCCCGCGTTCTCACATTTCACGGTTCTCGAACTGAGCAAGGGGGAAAGTGAACCAAGCGATGATGATTTCTTGGTGATTGGACTCGAAAGTTCGAGCGCAAGATTGTACGTAAACGGCGAGCTATTGGCTTCTGCTTGTTCATCCTTCCGCTACAGTGCGCTGTCTTCAGTGTTGTTATTCACGACTCAAGGACGCGAGTCGCAATTGCGAATCGCACCACTGAATGGTCTACGACGCTTCTCGCATGACCGCGCTTCTTCGGCTGCAGGCTCCGATACGATTACCTCCGAATCGCGCTCGATCGAGCGTGGAGCTCTTCTTGTCGCCACGGTGGGTCAGCGCGCCAGCGTGATTGTGCAAATGCCTCGTGGGAACCTCGAGTGTATATCTCCACGATTGATGGTACTAGCACTAGTTGTGCAGCAAATTCAAAAGTTGGAGTATGTTGCGGCATTGGAAGTATGTCGCCGTCATCGCCTTGACCTGAACGTTCTTGTTGACTACAACCCTCAAGCATTCCTCAAAACATTTCCGCAGTTCCTTGTACAAAGTTTTCTATCGGCGAGGCCAGCTGCAGTTACTAGTGATCGACTATGCCTATTCATTACCAATCTTCACCCCGTTGACGTGTGGACAACAAAGTATGGGCCGCTGCTGGATCCATTCGACGTCGCCAACAGTGTAGATGATGGTCAAGAAATGAGCGCTTCTGCCTACGGATCTGAAGAGAAAGTCAACGCTGTCTGCCAAGCGTTTATGGGTGCAATTCAAGAGTTGGACGGCAACAGCAAGGAGACTGAGGCTGCTCTGCTACTGCCATTCGTTACGAGTGCAGTAAAGCAATCCCCTCCACGTTTTGATGCTGCACTTGGTAAAATCAGGGAGATTCTTCACCGGAACGAACAAAGTTCCGGTGAGGATAATGGTTCGAGAAATCGGGCTGCGGCAACGCGTGCTATAATGCATCTGATCATGCTGACAGACGTGGACAGCCTGTACTCTGAGGCACTGGGTCTCTATGATCTTGAACTCGTACGGACAGTTGCGACTCACTCGCAGCGAGATCCAAAAGAGTACGTGCCGTTCCTCGACCGCGTGGCTCAGCTTGTAAACGAAAACTGGCGGAAGTACACGATTGACGTACATCTGGAGCGTCATTCACGTGCATTGACTCATCTCGCTGCACTGATTAACGGCATCGGCAGCGGCGACGACGAAGAAAAAAGCAAGCTCCAGACTTTGGCGCTCCAACTGATTGAGCGAGGAGAGTTATATGACCAAGCCTTGCAACTCTTTCCTTTGACGGCTGTAAAGCGCTCGACACCCCAGATTGACCGTGCATTCCGTCAACAAATTTTGAGACTGAAGGGTGATTTTCTTGAGGCAGAGAAGAAATACGAAGCAGCGGCTTACGTGTATCTGTCAGCTTCAGAAAAGGAAAAGGCAAGACGCGCTTTTATCGCTGCCAACAAGTGGCAGATGGCTCTGGCATTAAGTGCTCGCGACCAAAAGACTCCTGATAAGCTCCGCAGCGAGGCGTATACGATTGCTCAAGAGCTGCTGAATAAGCAACAACAACAGCAAGATGGATCCGTTGAAGATATCCTAGCTGTGGCGAGAATTTACATCGAGTATTGCAACGATGTCGATGAAGCTGTGGCACTGCTGGTTACGCATCAACAGTGGGCGGAGGCTTTGCGTGTTGCTTATCTGCATAAGCGTGACGATCTGGTGGAGAGTGATATCGAAACGGGAGTGCTTCAGTGTTGTGATGACGTCCAGGAGGAGTTGGCTCGCAAGGAGAAGCAGTATACCAAGCACTGGAAGCGCTTGACCACGATTCGTGAGCAAAAACGGCTTTTCAAGTTGCATGGCATCGACGGTAGTCGATGGAGCCAAGGTGGTGGAGGTGATGGCGACACCGATGCGGGCAGTATTCGCTCCGGGGCCTCCAGTGCTGCGGATAGCGCTTTATCCAATGCGTCCATCAGCTCAGTCGGCAGCCACAACAGCGCTGCAAGTATAGGTAACTTCTCGATGCAATCGTTGTCAATGGCAACAGCTAGCCACTTTTACGCTACGCAAGCGTTGGGAGATGCAGGTAAGAACACCAAACCTAAGGCAAAGCACGGTGGAATCCCGTCTCGTCGAGAAAGACGCAAGAGAATGAAGGAAGGCAGCGCCGAAGAGGAAGCCTATATCGCGCAACAGCTTTCGGAGCTTCGCCCCAATGCGGCTTTGGCGAAAGAGATCGGTGCTCTTCTGGAAATGCTGGTCTTTTTTGGCCATGTACAGCAAGCACAAACGCTGCAAACGCAATTTGCCACGTTCGAGCAATGCGTTGCCGACATGAAGATGCCGTCGTCAACGGATATGCTATCGAGTAAGGCCGAGCAAACGGCTGGAGACAAGGATTCGTACCCGCAATGGCGGCTGGCAGCACTGCAAGGGTAACTTTAAGATAAAAAAACTTTTGGCGAGTCTCGTCGCAGCGCAAGTCTCAATGTAACATACACCATTCTCGAGCATTCTCGCGTTGGGAGTGAGCACTCACGAACTCTGTCGCCGTCGGTACGGTCCCTCTCATCGGAATCCAGGGTAGAAGTGTGTGCGCTATGGCAGCCCCGTGTCCGTTGTATTGATCGCATGCCATGCTGCGCAGCGACATGATGTGGTGTCTGAATCTGTCAGCGTGCGCTGCCGCAGTGGTGAGGGAGTATGAGAAGTTCGTGCGCTTGTTCATGTTGGCCTATGCCCCAGACAAAGATGATCTTCCCAGATTCAGCGACGTGCTCACGTAATGGGATGGCCTCTTGGAACGCCAAGGTGCTAGAAGTCTGCTAGGTCAGCATGAAATGCGATATCCTGCATGCCAACTTGAATCAATGTCCGACATTACCCCTAGGTTTTGATATTTGTCCAGGCTACGTAGTACATTTTTCTACCAGCACACACCCAGCAACGCAACGCGAAGTCCAGCGTCTTGGTAAGCAGTTGCAAAGTACCATGTTGCCGCCTAGTGCCGCGTTCAGCAGCTTGTGGCGAGTCTCCAGCATGTTCATTCCACCAGTGGTGGTGATGGCCGTGCGTGAACATTTGGCTGCTGTTAATCGCGAAACTTGATTATGTGCAAGCAAGATCACCGCTACTGAGAGGACATTTTGATCATGCACAGGAAAAGATAACAGGGGTGGTCAGCACTGCCATGCCTGGTGTTGAATCGGGCGAAAGGTAAAGGTCCGCGATGCAGTGTCGGTGTCGTAAGCATCCGACCTCGGAAGTTGGTTCGGACGGGTCCAGTTCATTTTCACACTCGCGCAGAACTGCACCTGGGGTCAACGATGTCACTTCGGGCAATCATTTACCTTCTTCTGCTGCTGGCGGTTGTTGCAGAAACCTCATCAGCAGACGACCCCATACAATTAAGTGAGAGCTTCGGTGGACCGCATGGAAACGAGTTCTCAGACCAGGTCTCGGTCGCTGCAGGACAGACCATCGGCTCCCTTACCATTCGAGCAGGAAAGCGCGTCGATGGCATCTCGCTGGAGGTGAAAGCTCCGACAGCTGAGACGTTCAACCACGGAGGCAGCGGTGGGAAAGCAAACACCCTCACACTCGCTGTCGACGAGTACATCACGTCGATGGAGGCGCATTGGGGCGAGAAGAAGGGGAGGACGCGCATCTTCTACCTGAGCTTCGGCACGAGCGCGGGTAACTCGGTGTCTGGGGGTTCTCAGACGGAGAGTACGAGCACGGTGAAGGCGCCGGAGGGTTTCCAGCTCGGAGGCTTCTTCGGCCTAGACGGCGACGAGATTGACAAGTTGGGTGCGATTTGGACGCGTATTTCAGCGGAGGCCCCGGCGACTGAGGCTCCGGCATCGGCTCCTACTCCTGCACCCGCTGCCCCGGTAGCTTCTACGGCTGGTTCTGGTAGCGCTGCTTCTGGTGAAACTTCAGCGGCCGATTCCTCAGCAGGGTCAGCCGACGCGTCAGTACCAGCTTCGGCGGAGAGTTCTGCCGATACGTCCGCACCAGGCTCTACTGCGGAGCTTGCTAAGCCTAAGAAAACTGGGAAACAACCGGCAAAGTCGTCTGCTAAGGCTTCTGCGGGCGGGTCTGACGCATCGGCAGACGCTTATACCAATGCCTCCGCATCGGGATCTGCGAGTGAAGTAGTGAAGCCCAAGAAACCGGGGAAAAAGCCAACCGCCCCAGCGGATGAATCTGGGTCGGCCGATGCGTCAACAGTTGACTCGGCATCAGGTTCTACCGGTGAAGTAGCGAGGCCCAAGAAAACTGTGAAGAGACCAGCGGCGTCGACGGGAGCTTCAGCTACGTCAGGAGAAGAATTTTCGAGTGCGTCGGGAGCAACATCGTCTAGCGATGCATCAGCAGCAGTATCCACAGAGTCATCTACTTCAGGGTCTACTGAATCTGCGTCTACGGATGCTTCCACGGCCTCCTCTTCTGAAGGCTCTGCATCAGGATCCGGTGCAGAGGCACCAACACAATTTACATCGGCATCAGCATCAAGGGCTTCAACAAGTGCATCTGCAGGTACAGAGGCTCCGGCAGCCCTAGCGATGTCCGTCAAGGACTCGGTCCAGCTCAGTGAGAGTTTTGGAGGACCCCACAGCATGGATTTTTCCGACAAAAACTTCGTCAATTCGGGACAGACCGTCAGCTCGATCTCCATCCATGCTGGTGAGCACCTCGATGGTATTACTTTTCAGATCTCGGCACCCAAGAGTTTGACTTTCACTCACGGTGGAACTGGAGGAGACCAGAAGACGCTCAAACTCGAGCCGGGCGAGTACATTAAGTCGATGGAAGTGCATTGGGGGAAGCAAAAAGGCCGTACTCGCATTTTTTACGTGAACTTCGTCACGAGCAGGGGCAATTCGCTGGCTGGTGGCTCTATGACGAAGGATAAGAGTACTGTGACTGCACCTGAAGGCTTTCAGCTGGCCGGCTTTTTTGGCAGAGATGGCAAGGAGATTGACACCTTAGGTGCTGTCTGGGCGTACATCGACCTGGTGACCCCAGCTCCAACGCCAGCACCTGCTCCAGTTAAAGATGAGGATTCTCCAGGGACTGTTGCCCCAGCCGACATTGCGGGAAGTTTGTCGGAAGTGAAAACGAAGGCAAACACGAGAGCTGTTCAGCTGAGTGATTCGTTTGGTGGACCTCACGGAGAACAATTCTCCGATCAGCTCGCTGTTACTTCTGGCATGACGGTGAGTTCCGTCACAATTCGCGCGGGTGAGCGTGTTGACGGCCTCACGGTGCAAATTTCAGCCCCAAAGGAAATGACTTTCTCCCACGGCGGAACTGGTGGAAAAGATAACACTCTCACGCTCCAGCCAGGTGAGTACATCACCACCATGGAGGCTCATTGGGGTCAAAAGGGTGGCCACACGCGCATTTTCTTCCTCAGATTGGGAACGAGTAAGGGTAACACAGTCTCCGGCGGGTCAGAAACCAAGGAAACGGGGTCGTTGACAGCTCCGAAGGGCTACCAGCTTGGTGGGTTCTTTGGGCGGTATGGTGACGAGGTCGACCTCATTGGGGCGGTATGGTCGAGCATCGCAGCAGTCAACGATACGATCTCTCCTCCTGTTTCCGCGGATGAAGACATTGTGCTTGGCGAACTTTTCGGCGGTCCTCATGGTAACGCGTTTTCCGACATCAACGATATCAAGTTCGGACAGATGGCATCTTCGATCACAATGCGAGCGAATAAACGAGTTGATGAAGTTGCGCTGCATATTAGCACCCCTACAGAGCAAACATTCTCCCATGGAGGGGATGGTGGAGCTGAGCAGACGCTTACGCTGGGCCCAGGGGAGTACATCAATTCGATGGAAGCTCATTGGGCTAAGAAAGACGACCACACGCGTGTATTTTATTTGAGCTTCACAACCAGCGAAGGCAAGACGATTTCGGGCGGAACGAAAACGGATAATTCAGCAACGGCGACAGCACCCGAAGGATTTATGCTGAGTGGGTTTTATGGCCGAGCTGGTGATGAAGTGGATCAACTTGGAGCAATTTGGACGCGAATGTCAGCGAAGAACATATTACTGACGGACCCTTCAGGCGTTGGGAACAATTCGTACGGCACAACGATTCGCAACTGGGTGGGGCCAACCATCGGCAAAGCTACTGACACAGCGTGCTATCGCAAAACGACCGATTTCGACAGCAACAATATTTGTCCGTTGGGTTATGGCAAGGACGGTGACGATTGCATCACTCAATGTCCTCTATCATATCCTGTGACGTGTGGCTTGGAGTGTATTCCTCAAAATGATGATTGTGCTCTCGCAATTCTCCAGAAAATCGTCTCAGTTGTTACGGTGGCCTTGAACCTTGCTACTGGTGGTGTTCTTGGCGAGATTCTAGCGATGTATAAAATCGCAAGATGGTCAGTCATGTGTGTAGCAAATATTGTCAACGTGATCAAAAGTCTAATCTACTATCTTCGATATCGTCAAAGAACTGCACCCCAAGGAACCACGGAAGAGCTCCTAACCGCAGCGTACCAGGCTGATGTGGTTCTATTCGACCTCCCCATGGCCGTCTGCGGTTGCCTTGGACTTCCTATCCCTGGAAACGCTAAATTTGCCGATGCTGTGCTTCAAATTGTTGAAGGTATCGTGAAGTCGGCAATCGTCTACGGCGACGAAATCATTTCAACTGGGGCAAATGTCATGAGCTTGCTTACTGGTAATGAACTGATTAACAAATCAGCCACGACGGTGGATGAACTGCAAAGTATCATCGACAAGAACTCAACCTGTGGTTGGCAGCTCAAGCGGCTTACTGATCGTGTGACTCGTGCCGTTCTCAAATATCGCAACGTGAGTGATAACGTCGATGATATTCGTGTAAAAGTGTACAGATCGTCTATCGTACTGAACGATATCCCCATCGTCACCAACAATTGCATGGGAGAGCTTCTGGCTACTAAAACTTTGACGGCAGCTTACGAGACTCGCGATCTACTTCGAAAAACGTTTGGGGTGATTGTAGACCAGCTCATTGACACCGGTAAGACGGATATGGGGAAGGATGTAGCCGACAAGGACTACATGCTCAAGGTGGCGAATATGGGGCTCATCGTACTGTCCACAGTCGACCCCACCGGTATAGCGTACATGGCGTCACAGTTCGTGCAGCCTATATGTGGGCCCACAGCCTATGTAGGTGAAATTGACGACGGTACTTTGTTCGACGCGTTGGGACTCACGACCATGGACGAAGCTTTCGCAGGAAGCTTCGGGTCATATACTCATGCAGGTGACGGTGTCGTCCGTCTAATTTTCGAGAGCGTCGACACGAAGGACGTGACTGTGGTCGTCCATAGTGGTGGCGACGGCTACACGAAGGTCGACGTGGGTGCTGGTGACACGGTGACGTGGGGCTCGGGACTCGACGTTTCCTCAACTGGAAGACAAAACGCTGTACCTGGATCGCTGGCGCCCGGGTCTTTTTGGTTTGCCGGGCAAAGGAGGTGGTTCACTGCTGATGTGGATCCCGCGATCCTCGGAAGGTGGGCATATCACTATGCACGTGCGGATCAATCCGTCCTAAGAAAAGCCACTGTCACAGTCCCATTTACGTTCCAATTTACAGAAGTATTGTATTTTTTCCGGGAAGTCACCTGAAATGCTAGTTTGTGTCTTTACTTAAAGCTGTTGTTGGAGAACTTCTCATTAAGCACCAACGTATTAGTAGTCGGTTCGGAGAAAGACTCCCAATGACTGTAAAGCCAAATGTTCTTTAACAACATGTAGTTTATCTACACAAACTTGGCTACAGCTCTAGAGCTTCTTAAGGGCACGAAGTTACGCTCTTACTTGTGGTTTCACGCGCTACACCCACAGCAAGAATCTATTCATTTCGATTATTTATGGGAGTGGGGTCTGAGGTGTGCCATGAATCTGCACAATCAATGAGACTAAACTCGAAGGCCCCAAATTCAGACCTACGCGCCGATGTCCTGCGTGGGGCCAAAGTACTCGTAGTGCAGCTGCGCCGCCGGAACAGACCACTGCTTGCTCAGCGACTTGAACACCGCCGACATGAAGCCAGCAGGACCGCAGAAGTAAAACTCGCAGTCCTTCGACGGCAACAACTTCTCGAGCTGGCTCACGTCGAACTTGCCGTACACCGTGTGCGCCGTGACGAAGTCGTTCTTCTTGGCGATCGTCTCGAGGTGCTCTCCGAACGCGCGAACGTTCGGGTTGCGAGCGTACTGCACGAACACCACGGGCTGCTTCTTCGCGGACGACGCGACGAGGGACTCGAGCATGCTCAGCAGCGGGGTGAAACCGACACCACCACTCAAGAACACAATCGGCTTGGTAGACGGCTTCTCCGTCTCGAGGTAGAAGTGGCCGCACGGGACTCCCACGTGCAGGATGCTGCCGACCTTGACATCGTCGTGCAGGTACGAGGACACGACACCGGCCGGGACGTCGTTGGCGGCGTTGCCGGACTCCTTCTTGACGGAGATGCGGTAGAAGTTCTGGCCCGGGGCGGACGACACGCTGTAGTTGCGCACAACGGAGCGACCCTTTTGGAGGTGGTCGAACTTGAGCGAGATGAATTGTCCAGGCTGGAAGGTCATGAGTCCCTTGGACGGGTCGGCGCTCTCGAGGTAGAAGGAGGTGACCTCGTCGCTCTCCTTGACCTTGCGGGCTACGCGGAGCTCGCGGAATCCGGCCCAGCCACCTGGCAGGTTCTCGAACTCCGTGCGCAGGTTGTCTTCGGCTTGGATAAGCAAGTCAGCGAGGAACCAGTAGGCTTCCTTCCAGGCGTCCATGATCTCATCCGTGGCAGCATCTCCAAGAACGATCTTGATAGCGCGGAGCAAGCAGCCACCGACGATGGGGTAGTGCTTGGCGCGGATGTCGAGGCTCACGTGCTTGTGCACCATGCGTGGAACGGCGTCGCCGAGGTTTCCGAGCTGGTCGCAGTTAGCGGCGAAGCCAATGACGGCGTTAGCGAGCGTCGTCGCCTGGCGAGACACTCCGGGAGGAGCACCGCCCTTGGTGGCGCCGGCGACGCGGTGGTGCGACATATTGAAGAGGTTCTGCACTTCGGGGAATTCGGAGAACATCATGCCGTACATGGTGGAGGT
>JAHWLF010000683.1:0-11805 GCA_024679295.1 Phytophthora parvispora
TAGTCAAAGGTGGGGAGAGGGAGGGGGGAGGGGGTGCTGGGTCGCTCGCAACAGTGGTTGTGCGGACGGTGGCACCAAGCTGCATGTGAAGACTGTCCGAAATGACGGTCTTTTCGATGACAGGCCTGCCGAAAGGCTAAGTACGCTTCAGTTTTAGCTTGATTCACTCCGCTATTCCACCCAATCCCAGAGAAAGCCGGGGAGACGCTGGCCAGCTCTTAAGTGCGCAACTACGAAAAAGGAGCCGCCGAGAGGGAGCCGCTCCTTTCTTCAACAGTTTTGAAGGGGGAGACGGTAATACCGGGAAAACCGGCTCCCTCGAGAAAGGAGACGGTAATATCGATAAAACCGTCTCCCTGCCGAAAGTCTCGTCCGAGGGGTGAGCCAGAACATTACGCCGGCTTTTCTTCCCGTAATTTATTTACTAACAAGAGTTGGTCTAAGCTTTCCTCACCACGACACGTTAAAGCCGGCTAGAAAAACAATACAGCTAAGTATTACCATAGTAAGCCTATTAATATAAGTTTACCACTGAGTGCGAAGGAGGTCTTCTCCGCACTTTAAGATATTGAGAAGTGCTCAATAACTACATGCCAGTTTTTGTGAGGAGCGGTGTCATACAAATTTTAGTGTCAATAATAATGTCATCACTGTCTCCTCAGTAGGCCTCCATGATGGTTGTCTACCACGCTCACCTCCACAATTCTGGCCTGGCCTACATGCCACAGGCCCCAGGCACTCATCGCAAGCGCGTGGTTCTCTTGCTCCACCGCCTTGACTACTTTAGTGCAGGTGTGATGTGAGCCGTACCGAGCATATACTGCTCTGAGTAACAGAAATTATCCATTTTGCGCACAATTTGGAAATGCTTTCGGAATAGTACCGGACTCTGTCATTTCCCTCGGGTACACTCCAGCTTGAGGCGGATACATGTATCCAGTGTATGTTTTGCCCCCAAAACTATATGGTTTGAACTTTTTGACTCATAGTTTTTGAATTGAGGATCATTGTTGTCACGTAGTTGTGTGCTAACGACTACTAAAGACCGGCCCCACAGATGCCGAAACCTTCATCTGCAGGGTGGGGCTCCTACATTCGTATCGCCTCTATCGCATCCGCCTTACTAAGACTTTTTGCCTCATAGACCTTTGTCGTAATCTCAATGTTGCATGACTTCTCTAATATCGATGGGCGAGCCTCCTAAAAAATTGATAACCAGTTGATAACCAGACACAACGAAATCGACAAACTAGCACACAATCTGAATGTTAAACGTAAAATGGGTGCTATGCTATTTCCCTACAGATCTCGTGGCAGCAGCCTACACTGCGGCGTGATCAAGGCACGCTGAAACACGCGGCTAACATCCTCCAAATTACCAAGTATCGCCAGTACTGCCGTCAGCAAATCCGCTTGTCTGTGTATCCAACATACCAGACTAGCCTTTTCGTCCCAGTAAAAGCGCACGGAGCCGCGAAGAACCATCACCTGGTTCAATAGCTTGCGCCCAATCGCGGACGCCCATTCGTCGCTGTTACTGATGAGGTCCGGGAACACCTGGCTTAGTGTATCGTTGGATATAGTCATGCTGGTGACCGTAGTTGCGATGAAACAGTTCGTCGTGGGCTCTTTCTCGATGCGCTCGAGGAAGACATTGATGTCGTCAAAGCAACTTGAGAGCAGGTACCAACTCTTCAGCAGAGCTTCTCGTCCTCTCGCGCAACCGTCGGTCACGTCTGGTGTGGTCGAGGCTTGCAGAAATGCCATCGCACGATTCGGCAATTCACTTGAGCTCGACTGGAAACCACTGCAGAAAATATTGAAGTATTCTGCAACGACAACCCATGGGCCAAGCCTCATCGGACATTCGAAAAACGGAATTTGCTGTCGCCGCTGGTTGAGAGATTGTATCTCCTGCAGTAGTGCCTGCACTTGAAATTCAAGAAGTGCCAAATGCATGCACTGTCTTTCCCTGTAGCGACGCTGAGCCCGACGGCATTGTTCCCGGCGTCTGGTTTGAGCTGTCTCTCTTGCCTTGGAACAATTCCGGCTTGCGCTTGATCCTATTGTTGCGAAACTTGATTCCTTGGTAGATTTGGCCCTAGCGTCATCGTCCATTGTTGTGGGGGAACGAGTCGCATGAAATGGCACTGCCGGTCGTGTCGTCCTTGGAGTCATCGAAGAAACACCATCCAGCATACGGCTTTTGCTAGCCTCACTCGAGCTCTGCAATGCGTTATCCATGATGTTGCTTTTAATGGTGATCGAGGAGGAAGTGGTCGATGGAAGTGGATGAACAATAGCTTGCCAAATTTCGGACTGATGCACTACTTACTGTGAGGCTACCACAAAGCGATTGTGTTAGTGGGAAGCAGCATGCCTGTAGTAAGAGTACACGGGTTCATGCGTTTCATCGAGGAACGAGGCGAGATGGGAATCTCCATCAACATACGTAGGAGTTCGGTGCAAATCGAACAGCTTGATCATAATGGTCAAGCGGTGTCGTCCAAACGGAGCGCTTGTCGCGAGGTCGAGTTGATCAACAAAATCAACACAACAGCCGGATGATGGTGGTCTGGATCGCGCGGAACCTTAAAGCTGAAAGATTATTATAAGTCGAGCCATAGGCCTCGAACCGAATCGTGAACCGCACCAGCGGTTCGAGATGAACGAGTGACCCTCGAAGAAGTACCAGACAAATCCTGGCAAGTAACGAAGGGATTTTTTTTGCCAAAAGTCGCTAATTCATTTTTCAGCTCTCAATTTTCAACCAATACAACAAGATATACTGCAGTCAAACGTCGATGACACCAGTCTGTTCGAGTCCCTCAGGGAATTTACATGTTAAGACTGCAATCTACCTCGTTTTGGTCGACTTCGACACTCTCCAGGATATTCCAGCCTTCACAGTGACGAGGGAACTTGGGGAAACGCTTATTTTATCTACCTACACTGATCAGCGTGCTGGGTTCACGAAGGATATAGCTAGCGAAATCGGGAAGTTTATGTTTTATTGTGGTTAACACTGGTAGCACTTTAGGCGAGTGCCGCGTACCGAGTATCCCTCGCCATACGCGGCAGCTCCATAAGCGATATCGGTTAGACTGGCATTTTTTATCCTAATAAGCTTCGTTGGTTCGGATCACCAATGCTGGGTCTTCAATACTTCTTTTGCAGAGTGTTATAACCAGAGCGTGTTTCAAATGACATAGGGGCAACGAGTCGTAAGGAAGACTAAAGCTGTTAAACACGAAGCAATGGAGAGTACAGCACGTGCAGGAAGTGCGCAATCCAAAACAGATGTGTCCTTTGAAGACCTAGGCTGACGCTTTTTACGAGAACACGTGTCAAGATGTGAATCTGCATCAACACTTGAAAAATGTTCTAGACTATCATTTTTATCGACAATCTTTCGCATGTGTATCTTCGGGAAAACTGAAGATAGGGTTTTTGCAACACAAAGAAGAGGTGCCACGATGGTTCTGGAGCCTCGACCCTGAGGGAAGTTGTATCGATGGCTCGCTGTCGCTAAAAAAAAAGGCTCGTGGTGATTGCTTTATATATTGAGAACATATGGTGTTGCATTAGAGGGCGGGCATAATTATAGGCGATCGCTATCCCAAGCACACACTTTCAAGATGCAAGACTGGTTCTTTGAAAGTGTTATGGTCGACGATGACCTCGATGCTGCATATAGGTTGCTCCGGCGAGAAGGAGGCGACACGAATGGCAAGGGCAAACGGGCGAAGCGTCGTCACACCTATCGATATATAGCCATGGGGCATCATAGTCCATTGAGTACTTTAGTCGATTGCTTTTGATGAAGTGTTTGGCAAGAGGAAGCCCATCCTCTCCCGTCTAAAGAGGCCGCCCCCGATTTTGTCGAGAGACCCATCACATAGCTCGATTCTTTAGCGGCCTGCCAATCACATTCACCTGCGACGTGTGACGCCCGCTTTAAAACGCCCTTTTAGCGGGTGGTACACGTCGCAGCCTTTTTTCGAAAGAGGAAGGAATTCAAGTTGATTAACTGGTTATTCCTGGTTGCTACTACACACTTGGCTTGCTGATTGAATGCTGAAAGTCGTTGATTTTGATTCTGATTGGTTTGAATGAGATATTGGTTTTCTGAATGCCTTATCATGTGGCTTGGAATGTCCCTCCCGGGACTCGAACGCACACCAAGTACGTAGTTTCGTGGTCCGTAGACCACTGGACCATCAGGGGGGCCCCTGTTTTCGAAAGAGATAGGGACACCGATAAATCACCTGATCGCTATAGCTATCGCCAATATATCAGAACCGACTCAAATTAAAGAGACTCCAGCTGAGCATAAGCTATAGAGAGCCACCGCTAAAATTGCCCTGACAACGGCAATCCCCAGCGTCATGACAAGGCGATCTGAAGGCACAGTTTAGTTTAATGTAGTGTACAAGTTGCATTCATGTAGATCATTTCGCCGTATTTGCGGTCTACTTTCAGTGTCCGGGTGCTACTGAAACAGCTGGGCAACAACAGCTGAAGTAGGAAGTTTCCGGCGAGCGCAGCGAGAAGGAGAGGTTGGCCTCGTTAACCGCGGAATGAACATCTACGGTTTTCCCCACATGAATGCTGAAAAGGGCGAGAGGAAACAGCTACAGTACATACGAATGTGGGGTGGAAACACCGAAAATCTAGACGCCAGCACAGAAGTCTAGGGGGCCGCCATGTGACCGGAAATTCCAACGCTTTGGACGCTAACACCGAGGGCTAAGGTACCATAAAGCGGGCGGGATCTATAGTAACCTGGTTACTGTCTGCGTAGCAAAGCAAAATCCGCCGAATATATGAACTCGCCGCCCCGCTGAATTAGAACTTGCACAGCTATGAATTGCGCTTCTTCGTATATATAGTTATACGGCGATGAAGAATACTAAACTCGGTGTCTGTTTTACAGAAGTGCAGAATGTTAAATCCCCGATAAGTCAAATAAGGACTAACTCGGGGTAGACGCTGTGCTTTTTCCTTCACGTTCTGGCGGACATGGAACCAACACTAAAATAACGGACGTTGGTAACTCTGCAGCACACGCACCGTAGTGAGCATCGTCCTTGTCTGTCATCACAAAGAGCGGAGCGAAATCTTGCGGGAAGCGTTTATCAGCACACGTTTTACAGATTTCAAACACCATGCCACGTCTTCGGTTCGCCTTTGGGACGCACAGTAGTAGACCATGGGGAAGTAGTTCCCGCAACAGCCCGAGGTCCCGATAATGAACACCGAGTACCGCTCGTTCAGTGTTATGCGTGCTATCAACATGGAGAATCGCTGTACACGATGCATTCTGCTGGACTTCTACATAGTTCCGTAAAAGAGCGTAGCACGTAATACCATCTCTCATTGGGTCCTCATCACCTATTGAAGGAACTCTGACACCGTCCTTAAGCTCGGTGTCGCACAGCACTGGCTGTGCCTACTTGGCCACAGTGAGCGCTGTTTACATCGTATCCCTGCAGAAGTCTATCACTGATTGTATGGAATCATCTCGATGTTTTGCGCGCCACCGTGAGATGAAGCAGCGGAGCTTACATGTCGCGACCCAGCACCGAGTTTTAGCGTGCACAGAAGATCATACATTTTTTCTGCTGAAAGCAAAGCGAGGGTCGTCGTAGCTGTAGGTTTGCGACGCGTTTTCGTCGTAGTCGCCGCCGGCAGCCACGATGTACTGGTCTAGGTAGTAAGCATATTCGTACGAGTAGTCCGAAGATCAGTACCCTAATTGGTTTCCTACAGGTTTGTAGGCGCGGTTAAAATGAAATTTCTATAAACTAACGCTGCTCTACGTGCTGACCGACGTTGGTTTCAGCTTCGTGCCGTTCATCTCGAAAGCTATGTTCACTGATCCGCCCGTAAAAACATCGAATCTTGAGGATAAACTATGCTTACTGACTGATAGCTATTGAATTGATCAAATGTTCATACCAACCTCCGTAGACTCTACTAAAATGGGGTTGACATGTGCTTCGAGTTCGGTTTGCCTCGACGCATCACTCGCAAGGTGACACCAGTTCCAATAGCGTACAATTATGAAAGTCGTCGCTGCTAGAGTAATCACCGTGCCAAAACCAATCCCGAACCACAGACCTTCGACTCCCGTATGAAGAGCAAAAGCGAGAAGTGCAGCCAACGGAATCCCCGCTCCGTAGTAGCCCACGATGTTGGCAATAGCGGCCGGTTTCTGTTTTCCTGCTCCACGAAAGATGCCCTGCATCACAGCGTTTAGTCCGTCAGTGATTTCGAGGGGCGACCAGACAGCCATGATCTTGGAAGCGAGGTCAATACTCTCTTCGTTATTTAGAAACAGCTTCGGGATGTCGTCACTGAGAGTAAAGAGCAGTGCGGTGAATACGAGGGACACACCAAACGTGATCACAAGCGCCAAGTTGCACGCCATCTTCGCCTTCTTGGGCTGGTTGGCGCCGAGACAGTTGCCGACGCGAATACTAGCAGCCACAGAAATTCCGTAAAACACCGTCCATAGCATAATATTAACGTTCATCAGCACTGAATGTGCTGCCAATGCGACGACGCTGTTGGGGAGCATTCCAGCCATAATGGACAAAACCTCGAAAGCCCAGACCTCCACAGCTATCATAACCATTCCGGATGAACCGAGCCGCCAGAAAAGACCCATGTGACGGAAGGCCTCTTTCAAATCCCATCCATTGCATCACCATTGCTGAAGATGCTCTGGTCGCAGCCAAAAGTACGGTACTAGAAGGAGCGGGAGCGTGATGTTACCAAGTGAGCGCCCAACAGCGATGCCATTGAACCCCAACGACGTGTGGTATGCCAGTATGTATCCGGTAACGAGATTGACGATGTTGCCAATCACAGCTATTCCGACGAGGGGCTTGACGATATTTTGGGTCTGCATCACCTTCCGGACGAGTTCGTAAACAAACAGGAATGGTAGTCCTGGGAGCAACAGTCGCGAAAAATCTCGGGACAAGTTGGCGACCTCTGCACGCTGACCAAGAGCATTGAGAATGGGCTCAGCGAATGAGTTGGTCACCACCATAGGGACCAATGCCATGGCGAGGGACATCACTCCTGTTTGGAAGTAAACACCGATACTTTCAAACTTCTTGGCGCCGTAGGCCTGGGAGCACAGTGTGTCTAGGGCGGAGGCCAGCCCCATTCCAAGAGAAAGCGCCGTGACGTTCAGCAGCTACGACATCGTAAATCAGCATTGTTATCCCGAAATGTTCATTAATTTCGATTGCGAAGCGTTGCAGTTCGTACCATGATGGAGATTGCTGCAGCGTCCACATAATGTTGCGTGCTTGGGACGTCCAAGTTGCCTGCCAGCAGGATCGATACAAATCCTGAAAGGAACTCAAGCATCGTGGTTCCTGTCTAAAAAGCATGGATCAACAGAAGCCCTGTAGTAGTTGTTATGAAAGTGTACTTACCACCGGCAATACAAGTCTGACAAGACTACGTAGTTCTTCCATATGCTGAGGATCTGGTTCATTAAGCGTGTCAAGTTGATCGCATTCAACTGCTAAGAAAGGCTCGCTGGTGCTGCTCGAGTGCTTATCGAGCAGTTCCCCATCCATGGTTGGTTTTGAATTGCAGCGGCGATCGTTTTCTAGACGTGAAAAAGAAAAATGAGTTGAACAAAACCCAAGGCGACGTGGATGCCCAAGTCCAATTTGATCGCACCAGTGGTAAGGGGAGCGCAATGAGCGAGGCTACATGGGCATAATCGGCCCGATGTTGTATCATTGTACATGCACACACGTACAGCTCCGCGTTCGACATGCTAGCATCACTCAATGAGTTTCAACTTGCTGACGACCAAAGCCAATTAGAATTAGTAGCTAAACATCCTGGGGACGAAATTCTCGGCTGGGTGTGGATCATTAACTGGCATACCAACTAAGCTAAACAAAGTCGTTGCAAGTTACATGATGTTTCAGTCTTGTGCATTGGCTTGATGAACCGTAGTTGCATAATCTATCGAGGTGCTGTAGGCATACCAAATGTTGCTTACCGTACGTCATCCCCGACCCTTGTCAAACGGCAACTTGCAGTCCAATAGGGTGGACGACAGCACTCTCCTAACTTCAATACGGAGACTGGGATTCCTGTGAGTGCCCTATCTATAAGGGTGAAAGGGTTCGAATACTCATGTTGATGTATTCTACCAAAGTCCGCAGTAAGATGGGGATCTGCATCAACAAACACTGGCACCATCATGCTTATCCTATCGTCGACCGAATACGAAAATCGCACAGCAGAAAGGCATTACACAAAAGTTGGTTGAATCGCACAAGCAAGCGCAGGCACCACTCAACCAAAGCCACAGTACCGACAACTCTCATATGCAACGATGCCCTCCTTGTGAAGCAAAAATTATCGGCCCTCAACTAGCAACAGAAATGCCATCTACAGCAGGGTATACGTTTTCGTGGACAGTGCGTTAAACCCTCGTCGAGTGATTGCAATCAATGGATCCAATTGGTTGTGAATGTACTACACCATTAGAGGGTTTCAGTTGATCATTCCTTCAAACTACGAGCCCAAGGATCGAGGTTCATTAATTGGACTCTTCGATTCGGAGGGTCTCATTCTTTGATCATTCCAATACATGTACCCTCCTAAAGATGTTGCATCATATTCACCAGGTAGTCGATTTCTATCAGGCAACACAAAGGCAAAACTGCATCATTGCCGCTGCTGTACCGCAAGCAGAACTGTGTACCACTGCTTCTTCGTGGCTGTACTAAGACAGCAGCTGCCTTGCCATGAGGCAGAACTAGATTGAGTGCGCTGAGCGACGGTCATGGATGGTTTGCTTGTGGAGTTGCGTTAGTGGAATAGGTGCAAAGTCTGTCTTACTTGATAGCACTGCTAAAGAGCAGACCAAAAGCAGAGACCCTACATGATACACCCTTCAGCGCATTGTAATTCTATTTGAAAGAGTTAGTTAGCAATACATCAAGATGCATGGTATTCCACGGGAAGATGCCTCGCAGAAGAATGGCCTGTTGGAGAAGTCTCAGTAAAAAAAAGTCTCGTGCTCAAAGACCCAGCAAGCAAGGCACCACAACATAATGAATTAGATAAGAAAGGTAGCTGCAGAAACTGGCCTCGCCCAAAACCAAAATGACCTCAGTTCGCGCAGGAAAATAGATTCAGCAGATGCTGTAGCGGACGTCGAAACAGACAACGTTGTAGATAAATGCGAAGGCTGCAACAAGCGCCATACCACAGATTATAGTGTGAGGCTCTCGAATCTAGAGTCACGATGGGAGCCTTTGCACGGAAAAGACTTGTGCTGCTAATCATTACCCCCTCGACCGTCCGACAGATTTCTAGATGTATAGATTGGCGACTAAAAACGGCAATCTGCACCCCACCAGTGCTGATTCCTGCTGTAGCAGCTAGGCACTGCCCCTCACTAAAGCAGTCATTGTGCAGACATTCTATGTGGACATCACAGCCGTCTTAGTGACGGCAAAAAGGAGAAAGTATCAATGGAGAGATCAATGAAGGCTTACGAGGACAAATATGACATTAAATTGGCGGTACGGCGCGCTATTAAGTCGCGTGTACGGAACGGAAAACAAGCTACATTCGTCGTTAGGATGGGCTTCAACTTGGCTAGCACTCAGTTCAGTAGGAACTTCCTACTAGGTTGTTCACCAATGTCTAGAACACAGGGCCCCCTGGTGGTCCAGTGGTCTACGGACCACGAAGCTACGTACTTGGCGTGCGTTCGAGTCCCGGGAGGGACATTCCAAGCCAGATGATAAGAAAAGATAAGCATTCAGAAAACCAATATCTCATTCAAACCAATCAGAATCAAAATCAACGACTTTCAGCATTCAATCAGCAAGCCAAGTGTAGTAGCAACCAGGAATAACCAGTTAATCAACTTGAATTCCTTCCTTCCAATGTCTAGAACACATCCACACGGGTATTCCTTAGGCTGATACGAGCTAGAAGATGTAGTTTGAGCGTGGCTTGCGTTGGACAAGGCAGTGTTGCTCATATTAGGGGGCGTGCAGCACGCGAAGCGTATGTCCCTAGCACCTCCGGTTGCTTTTAGAATGAATTTTGACTGGTTCTTCTCATTTATCCGAGTACTCCAACTACTGGTAGTTACAGCGCTGCTGGTATGCTTAGCGTCACGATTAATACTGCGCAGAAGTGCAGAAGTGCAGATTTCTTCAGCTTCAGACCGGCTTATCGAATCTGTACCGAATTTAGCCATCTAGACACGACATGTGCGGTCCAGCTACGGCCTGTACCAGATCTGTACACGAATTTTTAGAATAGGAATCTGTCGGGAAATATCAACGGGAATCGGTCCATTTCACTATCGATCATTAATTATTTACAGAGTATCCGACAAACCATTCATACTGTAGCCACGATAATACTAATATCAAGATATAGGCAAGATGGGGGTGATTGGAACACATAAGACGCTTTACTGTACGACATTATTCTAAACCAAGTATTGCCTCACGAACGAGAGGTGAAGCCCCAGTGCAAGAGCGACTGTCTGTTTGTGTTTTGGTTGTTGATGTTGTTGTGCGCTTAAGCCTAGATCGCGTGTCACATTGCATGATGTTACCTTTACTTTAGTCGCTGTTAGTTCAGGACTACACGCTTTTCATTGCATTTTTTTCTGAGGCACGAGGCAAGTCTTCAACTTCGTCACGCACATTGAGGACTGCCCCCATCCAGCAAGCATGAATGAACCGTAGTTTATGTAGTATTGGATGTCGTTCATCGGCCGCACAATCATGAAAGTTCATGTCGATGTTGTTTTTTAGATCGCGTGGCAGGATAGGCATCTGCATCAACATCACCGAGTTATAATGCACGTATTGGTCTCCAATTCTCTGATAGGCTGGGCTAAGTAGAGGGTGGGCGGTACAGTAATGCATTCTTGAGGAACATTGTTACTAGAGGTAATGTTATCACTGTCAATGTGTAAGATCAAGCAAGACACCCGTCAAGCATGTGCGAGAAGTGGGACTCGTGCATGTCGCGAATAAGGTGTATGTAGGTTACTTACACTACGCTAGTGTTTTACCTACCGCGCCAAGCTGAACCTAATAACGACGATTTGATCGTCCCGCGTCGTGGTAGTCAAATAGCGCAGACAGAGGCTCCCCACTTCAGCTAGTGAGAAGTAAAAGTTACGAACATGTGCATGGAGCTCGCTAGCCGTAGGCCCCTCGATGTATATATTTGTGCGAGTGGCTACGTTAGTTTGTCCTGCTGCGACTGGGTCCATTCACAATGGCTTCGTATCTGTCGAAGCGTACAACGAGTTGATGTAGTTCCCGGTCAACGTAACAAGGGGAAGTGGAAAATATTTGATTGACTTCACGTGATTTGCTGATCATCGACCTAACAAGAGACTGTCACGGCACATGGACAGTCTAGCTGCGTTTCACTCATACTAGGTAATGTCGCTCGTGACGAGATCCTTTCTTTCCTCCCCAGCACATGCAGCACAGCATGTACACGTATCTGGGCCCAGCGTCCTTCGCGTTGTGGCCTCCCGAAATGCTGCCGGGGCCACATCGTTCACTTTCCAATTTGTTTGGATCAACTCAAGTGCGTTCAAGCAAGAGGAGCAGAGCATACATGGCTGCCAGCTACAAAGAGGCCACGACGCCCAAGGCGACGACGGCGTTTGACGAGGCCAACAAGGCGGCCGCGCGTCTGATCAAGCCCAAGGCGATCCTGTACACGACCGCGTTCCTGTCGTGGCTGCAGCCCTTCCAGAGCGGCTGG
>JAHWLF010000684.1:0-11798 GCA_024679295.1 Phytophthora parvispora
AGAGTGATCTCCTCACGGTTGGCGTCATTGTGAGCGAGATTGCCAAGCGTGTACGCAGCCCACTGCTTTTGACCGCGCTTCCCGGTCCGTAGCAGATCAACAAGAGGACGGATAGCACCTTCCTGAGCGATCAATACTCGATTCTCCTCGTTGTTTAATGCCAGACACCCCAAAGCATACACCGCCCACTGGTTCTGTGCATCCGTCACCGACTTGACAAACTCCACCATCGGAGGAATCGCACCTTCGCGAGCGATTTTAGCACGATTTGCCTCGTTGTTCGCAGCCAGGTTTCCTAGCGCGTGGGCAGCTTCTTGCTTTTGCATGTTGGTTCCAGTTCGCAAAAGCACAACTAGCAGCGGGATGGCCCCACCACGCGTAATCGCCACACAGTTTTCATCATTGTCGCTGGCAAGCGTTAAGAGTGCTTCAGTAGCCCACAGTTTCTGGTTGGCGGTGCCGTTCTTGAGCAGATCGATGAGTAGCGGCAGCGCACCAACTTGGCGCAGTGCGTCGACAACTCCATGCGTTGCCATGCATGAGCACTTCAACGCTGCTCGCTCTTTCACTTCATCATCGCCGGACTGAAGTTCATGCAGAAGAGATAGCATTTCCGCGTGCGTTGGCTCTCGAACACAACGTTGTAACTCCTCGAACTCAGATTCGCGCATCTTGGAGAAGGAGAACGTGAACCAACTCAGGCAGTGCAAGGCATACAACTGCGTGAGGAACGTCTCGCCCTCGTATACCAAGCGCTTGAGTACTGGAATGCCCTTGGTCTTGTCCACTTGAACGCGGTTAGTGTGGGTGACGCAAATGCGAAGGAGGTCCAGCAGGATGTCTTCTTGTTGGTGCACGGTGGTGTCGTCCGATCCCAGTCGCTCAACGAAAAGCGCAATCGAATAATGACCCAAGGTAGTCGAAATGCTATCGGCGCGAGACAAGAGCTCGGTTTCCGCATCCAACCCATCCGTTGTCGTGTCTGAACAGGATGCAGAGCGCTGACTATTCGCTTCATTCTCCTCTTCCACTTCGAGTTGATCGCGACTTGGCTCTCTAGTTAACAAGTTGAGCAACGGTGCAGGCTGCTGAGAACTTGACTGAGTCTCGTTTGTTTTCTCCTCTTCAGCTGCCTCGCCGGGTATATATTGCATCTCTTTCTCAACCGCCTCACCAGCAGTGCCTCGCTTTCGAATGATCTCCTTCGTGCTGACTCGCTCGATGCTCCACTTCGATTTGGCGAGCGCATTCACGACCACCGGACTGCCCGCTGTAGCATGCAGTGCGCCGTCATAGGATAGTGTAGATACTTGGCAGACTCCATCAAGAACAGCCTCTTGGTCAGCGAATAGCTTCATCTGGGCAGCACCATCACTTTGCCGCTTGTTCTTGACCATTGCAGCGAGGATTTCATCGTGGCTGAGTTTAAGGTTGTCAAGCTTCGCAAACACAGATGCTGTTTTCCTGGACGCAGCAGCTGTGCCATTCATGACAGCCACGGTAGTGGCGTCGTTGAGCGTCGGAAGGACCTGGTTGATCTCATCCACGATCTTGAGCCGCTCCTGCTCCATGGCCGCGAACTTGAATAAACGGACGATTCGGAGCATGGCACGGTATTTTTCCAGGTAGTGTAGGAAATTGGTCACCGCCTTTGAGAACTTCTCGAGCGCGATCGCGCGCCCCATTGAGGAGGTGGCCATTACTTCGTCGGACGACTGCAGCTCGACGTAGATTTTCATCATCTGCAGGTACGTTTGCCGATTGTCGCGGCGCTGGCGATAGATTGAGTTGCGCAGCGTGTAGATCTGGCGTAGAGCGCTTACGATGGTCGGCGCAACATCCATCGCGAGCTCTTCAATTGCGCGGTTCGTGGCGGATCCCAAAATGAATGCTAACTGGTTTAACTAAGGAGTCGGCCTGCGCGTCTCGTTTGAGCTGCCGTCAGCTGATTTGGGTCACTCGAGGATGACAACGTATCCAGGATATATACCGCCTAAGAAGCTGAAAAATGCTGTAGCATACGCCGCTACACCGTAAAATTGTGATATTTTTCATAGTCTTTATATAAATGATGGGCAAGGCAAGGAACGATGCTAGTTAATACTCGCCGAAATGCACTCCTCTTCTATATAATATGATCTGGCGGCAACAAAATTTATCTCATTATCCAATTGTATACTTACGTATCATCTGATCCTGAGTCGATAGTTGCTGAACCCTTGCCCGCCGTGAGCAAAGCGAAATTGGCAGGGGCTTACGAGCGTGAATTTGGACAATTGGAGTCACTGGAGCGATTTCCGACGCTATTTGGGCGGACCAAATAACTGCGGGAATCGCTCCACTTTTAAATAAGAGATCTGCTGCTCTGATGGTGACACAATTGGCCCTTACTTCAAGGCAGAAGTACAGCGTCATGGCAGAAGGATCTACTTCATTGGTCTGCTGCATGGCTGATGCAGATTGCAGTAAAGCGGGGATCGTATCTGACCCTCCCGATTTTGCTGTGCAAGACGGCGACAAGTTCTCTGGTCAAACTCGATAGAACAGACGTCGCCTGATTTGCGAGCATGATGCCCGAATTTCGCCGTCTTTTGCTGGTGTTCTAGGGGTGAAGAGACCAAGGCACTAACAAGGATCCTCGACAGTAGAAGTAGTGCTGCTGCTAGTCACCTCTTTGATTCATCTTCGCTCACAAGCTGTCAGTGACAACTGTTGCACATCCTATTTGACGCAACAGTTGGTATGTGGACCTACAAAAAAGTATCACTTTTCATTCATTTCAAGCATAACTCTTTTTTATCCTTCGCAAAACGTTATCATGACAACTTCTCGTGACGGTTGGACAATTTTTTTTCGTTTGGTATCACCCTAGTCCAAATCTTTCGTTTACCCTCCACAATTCCATATCATTCACTGAATTGGGATGACGTACAGCATTGGTGCGAATGCGGCACTGCTAGAAGCAGCTAGGACGGGAAAATTTCGTGACGCGAAGCGCGCTGTCAAGACTCGGGCGGATGTCGCCTGTCGGGATGAGGACGGGTCGACGCCGCTAATGCTGGCAGCCCGGCGAGGTGATGTGGAGATTGTTGACCTCCTGGTTTGCCACAAAAGCTCCGAAGAAAATGTTGTACGTGAGCCGTGGCGTTTGACCCAGTACTTGGAGGACGCGCTTTTTTCCGCAGCGAAAGCCGGACAACCGGAGGTGGCGAGCGCATTAGTGGACTATGGAGCCGACAATGATGCCACAGATGAACATTCCATGACTTCGTTAATGCACGCAGCCAAACGTGGTCACGGTTCTACTGTCAAGTGTTTCTTAGAGTGGGGTGCCGACGTTCGAGCTCAAACGAGAAAGGAAAAGACAGCTTTACACTTTGCTGCTCGGGAAGGAAGGTACCATATCGTTGAAATGCTGATCCATGAAGGAGCGGATATCAACGCCTTGGACGTCAAATGGACCACGCCGTTAATGGAAGCTGTTCGAAACGAGCACGCTCGAGTTACTCGCCTTTTAACACTGAAAGGGGCTTGCGTTGATACAGCCGCGAAAAACGGACAAACGGCGCTGCACTTTGCCGCAGCAACGGGTTATCTCGCTTGTGTGAAATATTTGCTGGGCAAAAATGGCCCCGTCAGTGTTTACAAGGCCGATAATAATGGTTTCACGTCGTTGATGGTCGCTGCTCAAGCAGGCCACGATAGTGTTATGCGGGTGCTATTCAAAAACGGAGCTCGCATTGATGATACTGTGGAAGACGGAAGCACAGCTCTACACCTAGCGGCTCACGAAGGCCATCTTGATGCTTGCCGGGTTTTAATCGGCGGAGGTGCCGATGTCAACGCCGTCAATGGCGCTGGCTCGACCGCACTGATGAAGGCTGCTCAAAGGGGGCATGTGGGCATCGTCAATGCTCTTTTGCAGCATGGTGCCAATCCAAATGCGAAATGTGTCGACACAGCGGATGATGCAGAGGTGACAGCACTCATGCTGGCCTCCCAAGCCGGTAATGCTGCGGTTATTGAGCAACTTGTAGCCCGAAATGCTGACATCCAGACACGTGCAGCTGACGGTAGCACGGCGCTGCACTTCGCAGTGAGAGGAGGGAATTTGAAGGCATGCCGAGCATTATTATGGAACGGAGCCCCAGTAAATGTTGCTGATCAAGATGGCGTCACGCCTGTCATGGACGCGGTTAGACGTGATTTACCGGAGATAGTGGAGTTGCTTATCGCAGCAAATGCTGATGTCGCTGCGGTGTCGGAGGACGGCAAGACTGCGCTACACTGGGCCGCTGCGTCAGGATCTCTCGCAGTCACAGATCAATTAACCGACACGCCAGAGAGGGCCAACATGGCCGATAACCGCGGTTTGACACCGCTGATGCTAGCTGCAGAAGTTGGGCACTACAATATCGTGGAGAATTTGTTGCGAAAGAAAGCAAAACTGGATGTCAAATCTACGAATGGGAACACTGCCCTCCATTTTGCTGCAGGTCATGGCTGCATCCAGACGTGCCGCTCTCTTCTCGCAAATGGCGCTAGTATCGACTTGAAAAATAACTATGGAGCTTCCCCTCTGCTGATTGCAGCGACGCGTGGGAATACGGCTGCATTCGATTTTCTACTGGTAGAAGGCGCTAACATGAGTGCGAGTGATCGCGGAAAACGGACGGCACTGCACCTGGCAGTGAAGAGTAATGCGCTCGATATCGTGAAAATGCTGATCGACCGTGGAGCTGACGTGAAGGTGAAGGAAAAGCGAGGGTTTACATCACTCATGGTTGCAGATGAACTTGAGCACACGGCCGCCATTCGACTATTGTTGGCAAAGTTCGAGTAACATGGCAAGATGCAGGGCGCGGTTCACATTCTAGCCGAACAAAAGTACTTGTAAGTGTTGTTTTCGCATTGTGTTAAAGAGAAAATTGTCGAGGTGTTGTCTTCGTATCGCATTGCTGTTTCCTTCCGTGGCCACCTGGCAAACTCCTATCTCGACCTGTGAATTGCGACGACAGACAGTGAAAATTGGCCGAACCGATGTGCGCGTTGGATCTGCAGGAGAGGATCGAGATCACGACGGTGGTTTGCCATGCAAGCTGTCGAGACTGGCCAAATTGAACAGTGGTATCCCAAAACACAACAACGTGAGTATTTGCTGAAGGAGTACAAGGCTCAAAATCTTTCACCGAGATGATAAGCAGAAGTTCAGATGCTGCTAGCTAGTATGCCCGACAGGACACAGCAGCCTGATGACGTTCTTTTGAAATACGTTAAAAAAAATAAAGGCAAACTGCAGCGACAGCCAAACGGCTTACAAGATATATAGTATGTTCGGCAGAATCATTTTAACGCACTCATATTCATTCCAAAAGAAAAAAAAAACACAACGAAACATCTTTTTTTTCTCTCTGCAAGAGCTATGCTCAAATCCCGTGCACAGTGCTTCTCGTAAGGTTTGCCCTCCACTTGAAAAGGTTAATTGATCGTTAGAAATCACTTGTGGCGAACGCGTTTCGCCAGCATAGGACTTTCGCGTTCGGTTTCAACACTGCGCTTTTGCTTATCACTCGTCGTCGCTGGTGCCACAACTTCATCAAATAGTTCTTGGCGGTTTATTCCCTCAATGTCAGCAAAAAAATCCAACTTGTCGATCACTTGCTGAAGCTGGGGTCGCTCGAATCGATCTGCTTTTATCATCGTCCCCACCAGATTCCACACGTGCCCGGGCATCTCGTCTGGCTTATCAGGGGCATCTCCATTTCTTAGCATGCCACGAACGTCGTCGTCATTCAGGAAGGCGAAGGGGGGTTCTCCTGTTACAGCCTCGATGATGCACATCGCGAACGAATAAACATCAGATGCGAACGTCGGTCGCCTCTTCAAACACTCTGGTGCGCACCAGCGCAGAGCGGTTGCACCGGAAAGATACGTTCGCAATGTACCCAAACCGAAGTCTGTCAGCTTGACCTGGCCATCCAGACCCACCAGCATGTTACTCAGCTTGAGATTGCCATGGGCCATGCCTTTCTTGTGAATGTAGTCCAACCCGACTGCAGCCTGAACGAGCTTTCCCCACATCTGCCGCTTGTTGTCTTCCGAGCGAGCGAGAAAGGAGCCGAGATTGCCATTTGCAATATCGTCATAGACGATGAACGGCGGCGAGTTGACATGCGATGCACCGAAAACCTTCACAACGTTCGGGTGGGTCATCTCGTACAGCAGACTCAATTCCCTCTCCATTTTCAGCAGCATGCCTTCATCTGACACGACATCGTCACGACGAAAAAACTTGACTACCACCGGAGTAGATGCCAGCACCCCATGATAAACAGAGCCAAGAGACCCGCGGCCAAACGGCTTCGTCTCAACGGTGAATTCAGTGGCTGGCAGGAACCATGGTGAAAGTAGGCCCAGTGTTATCGTAGATATGGCACCAATAGTCTTCAAAGTCGAGTGCATTAGCTTCATTGACTCCTCATGGTGCATATTGCCCCGCCGCTCGATTTCAAGCTTCAGGGTTAGCCAAGCTTCGACTTGGGCTCGAGGCTCTTGTAGCTCATGAAGAACGCCAACGTTTTCGTTGGTCATGACAGTGAGCAATTCTCCATCTTCCTTCAATTGCTCCTCCCAGTCGGTATTTGATTCCACACCAATCGAACGGAATAGCTCAGAGGCTTCTTCGTTCAGCACGCTTAGCTCGTCGACCAAAGCTTGGTGGGTAATAACCCGACGAACAAGATCCATGGTACGATGACAGTCGAGAAAGCGCAGATACCGGAACACTATTTCAGCGTACTTATCGACCAGATCCTTAGAGAAAGTCGGCCCCTTGGAGACAATTTTGGTGAGCAGGGTCTGCAGTTTACCGTACAAACGCTCGCACGAAGTCTGGGCTTCTTTCATTTGGCTGTAGAGCTGCGGGATCGTTGCAAGCACTCGTTCGACCGAGGCCACTTCGCGGGCAACCTGTGTGTGCGACTCGCTCATGACTTGGGCCGAAATGGTTCTGCTCAACTGTAGCGGTGGAGTGGAGATGACGACAGAAATCGGATTTGGTGTTCAGGAGAATGTCAAGTGAAAATGTGGGATGCGTCGTACTAACGGTCAAACTGTAAGTAGTCATTCATCGTAATGAAATTCTTACCTTTGGCATGGTACAGAGCTTACAGCCACCTCTTGTACTTGAAGAACAGCACGATGAGCCCCGCGACCACGATCATCACTGCCCACCAAATGAAGTAGCCGTAGTAATACGTTTGCTCGGGGATGTACGGGAAGTTCATGCCGTAGACGCCCGTGAGGAACTGCGCCGGCAGGAAAATGGCCGCGATGAGCGCCAGTATATAGCTCACGTCGTTCTGTTGCGCGGCTCGAGCGTTGTTGAACTCGTCCACGAGGCTGTTGCAGCGGTCGAGGTTGCGCTCGCACTCCTCCTCGATCGTCGTGAGGTGCTCTTGCACGTCGGCGAAGTACTGCAGCGTCTCGCCCTGGTAGTCGTCCGATGTAATCAGCTTGGAGATGTCCTCGCGCATGGGTTTGCAGTGCACCTGAAGGCCCTTGATCTGCTTCGAGCAGGCAGCGATGCGACCCAAGTCGAAGTATCGCGGCTGCAACGTCATCAGACGCTCGAGCATGAGCAACTTGGCGCCGAACGTCTGCGAGATCGGCGACAGCTCGTTCACGCACACGTCCATGATCGTGTACATCAGGAACGCAGTGCTGTGCTGGCGGACCTTGGAGTAAGACACGTGTAGTCGTTGCTTGAGGGACGACCAGAGCGTGTTTTCTCCCTGGACGCTGATGAGCACGCCTTCCATGACGTAGAGACTGAGCTGCTGCGGGGGAGACATGACGTGACCCACATTGAGCTCTTTCAGCCGCGACTCAAGTTCGCCGGCGCTCATGTTATCGAATGGTGAGTCATCCTCGGGCAGCACAAATTGCGAGGCGCGGTACATGTGCTGGTAGCTCTTGACTATCGACATGTTGCGCGGGTGCAGCGTCTGGAGGATGAGAAACGAGTGCTCGTCGAACTTGACGTACTTCGGGCGCTTCACGTCCGGTCCCAGTGTATCTTCGATCGCCAGGGGATGCAGTCGGTAGCGGACGGACAGTCGACGCATGAGCAGCGTGTTGATCCCTTTCACGTTGATCCAACGAACAGCGGCCCAGTTCGGTTTGGTGGAGTAGATGAAGCTTTTGACTTGGCTGATCGGACACACGCTTCGAATCCGGTCTGGTGAGTACTCGATTGATCCCAACGTTACAGGCGACTTCAAGCTCGCTTGCAAAGCTGGCATCGTGCCGATGAACGGGTCGTTAAAAAGCTGAGCGAGCTTGATCTCTTGGATGGCGGTCAGGAATTCTTCGTACGAGATGTCGCCGCTTTTGTTTTCATCGACCACATCCACGAAAGCCTTGAACTGTCGGTCACTATCACACGCGATGCCCATAGCTTCCAACCCGCAGCGGAAGCCTTCGTATGACAGCATCCCATTCTCTAAAATCCACAACACAAGTCGGTAAATCGTGACAGTAGTGATGCATAAACTCATCAAGTTCAGCACGTACCATCGGGGTTGGAGAGCGAGAAGAGCTTGGAGATTTTCCCGTTTGTGAGATCGAAGTGTGGGTCGCGAATCGAGTAGTCGTCCTCGGTATCGACAGCGCCGAGGGTATCGGACCATGTGACGGGGTTCACCTCGTGTGCCGTGGAGCCGAACGGGATGATGTGGAGGATATCCTTGCCGTACAGCGTGAGTGGACGCATGGTCGTGCTTGCTGCTGGTGGCGTCGTTGCCGGTTCCGGTGACCTCGTGGACGCTGTCGGGTCTGGTCTTGGCCCCGAGTTGCTCCGAAAGCTGTTGTCACCGGGCAGAGGTGGAGTCGGCCCCGACACGGAGTCGGCACTGCTGCTGGTATCCGTTCCGGCATTGACAGCAATGCGTCTGGCGCTGCCGTCGACGATAGATCCATCGTCCGAGGCCCAGTCGGGTGGCTGGTAGTTCGTCTGGATGTTTGATGGAGAGCTTCTACACGAATTGCGACTCTCGTTCGCCGGTCGAGGAGCTTCGGACTGTGGAGGAGTTGCTCCATACGCCACAATGGAGATCGTTTCCTCATCACCCGAGTCGCTGTGCGGTAGCAGCGCACTGTCCATGGAAATTGGTCTCGAACAGGTCTGGAATTGGTTCTTGTTGAGCTTGAGCTGCAACTTGGCGAATGAAGACTGGGTATGATCTCTTCTGCCGCTTACTGGATGCTTCAATCTGGTCCTTCGTTTGCACGTCAACCTTGATCTTGCACGCTTCCTCGTGTCACAGGCGCGCGAGTCCCGCGTTGCGTTGCGGGGCCCTTTGAGTCATAGCTATCCTGCGTCTACGCTTTGACCGCCGCGCGCACTTGAACCACACAACTTGAGATATCAGGACAGGAACGTTGCAGGCACTGATCGTGCCGGCGTATCGCAAGACGTAGGTTAACTTTTGCCCACCAGCGAAATGACTCCACGGCTCGTCCAGCACCGCACGCATCTCACTCGCAGTGCTGCGGTACACGAATCATGACTTTGTGAAGAAAGTGGCGATGCCTTTATCCGCGAAGAAAGCAAGGCGAAGGCAAACCTCGAGAACGAGAGATACTGAAATTATCCACGAGAGGCGGAGGCGGCTCAGCGGATCGCGAGTTGTAAGACCGCAAGGCACGAACTGTACAGTGTACAGCCTTCACGGCTTTGGACTCGGCGACAACACGTTTTCGGTCGCTGGAGGGGGACAAGAGAGCTTCCTAAAGAGTGTTTCGGTAGCAACGCCACGCCTCGACGGCGCGACGGCTCGATTGGGGCTCCGCTGCTGTCCTGGATCTCGTTCCTTCCCCACCGAGAGAGCACGGTCTTGCCTGGCGTGCTCAGCCCCTCGCAAAGCCGCGTGCGAAAGTTGTTACCAGCTCCCCGTCATTTTCACGTCCTCCGGTTTGGCGGATGACGGTGAAGAGAGACGAACTCTATAGCACTTGTCCGTCCACGCGGTGTGGACGGCGAGGAGGTCGGCGTCGACGAATGGATCCGCCTCAGTTCAAGTTGAAAATCTCTCTGCGCGTTGCGAAATTGACTGCAACGCCGCGCTTTTCCTCCGACAATCGCGACGTATTTACACGATGTGAGCCCGCGGTACGTGCACGCACGCGGCGCTACTAGCAAACTGCAACCGCAACGAGTATCTTCCAGGGGGTTGTGTGAGTTTCTCGTCCTTCCAGCGCTCCATAGCTGCAACCATCTGGGCGTGTATATGCACTCGGATTACCTTCCAGCCTCCTCCGTCCACGAACGACCCGCTGTCCACGACAGGAGTACCAGTAATGACCGGAATCAATCACCCGCGCCGAACGACGCTGTGTGGCGTGTCGACCGAAAAAACATTTGCCTCCGTTTTTCAGACCCACTCTAGCAGCGGGGCTCTATCCACTCGAACCACGAGATGGAGCGGCGACTTGAATTGCCTCGAAGCAGAAGGAGCGTGGCTGCTCGACTAAAAATCTTGTGCTCCATCTCCTCGAAGCCGGATCCGGCAGCCCGATGCAACCCACGCCGCGCATGTGACAAAATGCGCCTCGTGGCCGAGATCGACGATAAGAATGCGCAAAGGGCCAACGCCGACTCGCGCCAGACCACCACCGTGGTGACCACGGGCCCGCCGCCGTCATATTCGGACCCGGCGGAGCTGTCAAAGACCATGGACTCGAGAAGTTGTGCAGTTGTCGGCACGAAAAAATCGCTGGATCTCGAAATATGCTGCAGCGCAGGCAATATGCCCTTCAACAACTCCGTCCCCCGACTCATATGATACCCCTGACATTTTCGAACGAAGTCAGTATCCAAGGTCTATGACGAAGGATAAGTTCCTGAATTTTGGAACCGACAGTCCGTGCAACGCCGCGATTCACTTTTGTCCGTATGTAACGTGGCCAATCTCATGCTCCTCCGCGAATCCCTACGGTGCACATGTCGCTTGGCCAAGTCGGTCTCTGCTCGAGGCGAGCCGTACATACACACCCGCCTGGTGAGAAAGCCGACCGAAGGCACTCGGGCTTTGGGCCGCTGGCCGACGGAAGCCAACGACCGCACAAACAGCAAACAACTGACGCCAATCCACATCGACCACCACCGCGCGAATAAGACCGCCAAATAAGAAACGGACTGCACAGTACGCGCAGGCAGCTTCAGTTGACCGGAAGCGTCCATCCACCCCGCGCCCCTAGGTACCAACCTGTCCACCTGTCCACTTGCCATAGTCGAAATCCCCGAGCGATGCGCAGATGGCTGGAAGGAGGTGAGGCCGAAGCTCAGACCGACGACGTGCTGGACATGACCACGTCCAGCTCCAGCTCGGGTTCCAGCTCGACGGCAACACCATCGTCGTCCAGCGCCTCGGGTTCGTCGTCGGTGTTGTCGAGTGGCGGCTCCTCCTTGACGGCCGCCTCCGAGTCGAGCGACGACAAGACCCTGGAGCTGTGGCTGAGCATCAGCATCCCGCTCATCCTGCTGCTGGCGTTCGCCGTCGTCATGTTCTTCTGCTGCAAGCGCCAGAAGAACAAGCAGGCGCAGGACGGCACCGACCTCGAGGCCGGCGTCGCAGCCATGCCGCCCTACCAACAATCCTCGAGACGCAGAGGCGGCCCGGGCGCCGTCGCCACGCTCACCAAGGAGGACGAGGAAGCGCTGGCGTCCTGGCGGATCGACGCCGAGAACATCGCCCCCATTCGACCTCTGGGCGCGGGCGCCTACGGAACCGTGTGGC
>JAHWLF010000685.1:0-11086 GCA_024679295.1 Phytophthora parvispora
TAGCCACAGAAGAAAGTCACATCGGGAGCGTCATCAGCTTACGCGAAGTCCTCGGCTCACCCAGGCGCTGTGTCTAGAAAAAAAATATCGGGTTGCAGCGCTCGCATTCGCTCGCTCGCGCAGACACGCCCCCGCCTAATCGACGGGTATTGGCGATCGGTGAACGCACTGAGTGCGTCTCGCGCTCGCATCCGCTCGCCCTCGCCCAACATGTCGCCCACCCGCATCCAACAGCTGGGAAATCACAATCAAATGTCTTGAGAACTCTATTCAAAAGCCGGACCACAAATCACGAGCAGACCGGTATACGACCCAGTAGAGAATCTACCATTTTAAAATAACTTAGCTCCAACGTAGACCCCAATTGTGCCCCTGTTATTTGGTCTGGCCTCCAAGTTGGCAAACATCCTGCCAAGCAAATTTGACAAGATTACGGAATTACTACTGGTGTACATGTACTTAGTAGATGTTGCTAGCTATGATATTATGTTATCGTTATTGCTTGGTTTGAAGTACCACTCAGATCGTTCATCCCGGGTACTTTTGCGCTGAGTCTTCGCTGCGGGAGGTGACCTCCAAAACAGCACATTTGAGAATTATATTTCTCACGCCTGCTGGCGTTGATGTCGTTAGCGCGTTGCTCGTGCTCGATGGTTTCGTTTCACCAGTCTTTGTGTAGACACAACAAGAAAGGAAATAAAGTTGATTAACTAATAATTGGCCTTCTCGTTTGCTGGCTACCTAAAGGAGTATCTATCGTTGGGGGTTCCATACTCAACTTGGTGGTGGAGGCATCTGCTCTAGAGGTTGTGTAGATACAACAAGGTTTGTCACGGATTTAGTTCTGCGCGATGCGCGGGCGGGCATCGCTGACTTCTACCGGGACAACAGTGATACAGAAAGTTATACGCAGCGAGCTCCCAAACCCTTGCTTGAGACGTGTGAGCCATGCTTATGCGCGGGATTCGGCTCGCTGCACTTGCTCAGGGCTGGTACTGTGTTCTAATCCCACGACAACAGCAAAATATGAGTAACCAGCCAATAATGCAGAAAAAACTAATTAAAAGGCTCAACGGGCTCCAATTTGCACTATGCTTCCTAATCACTTTTGCTTTGCCCGATACAAACGTTTGAAAACTACATTCCTCAGAATATGGCGGACAACGTAGCCGTTTTTTGTGACCAAAGAAGGGCAGCGCATCTACTCGAACTACGGCAAAGGGTATCAGCTCTACCTTCACTATGTAAAGCTCGTCTGTGACGGCTTCTTTTAAGTAGCGTGTAGCTGCAAACGAGTCTGAGAGGAAACGGTCTTGATGTGATAGGGGTCGTCAAATGCGTGGGTTACTGCATTTCGAGACGTCTACTGTAGATAATTAATAACACGGATAGCAAGTTACCACCACCTACATGGGATACCAGCGTACAATACATGATGCTTAACCGTAGTTTGCGTATTGAGGACGTAATGCTTTTCATTATCTTGTAGTTGCAAGGATTTATCCACAGCCCAAGGTTACCCCGTACATGTACCTTGCTTGGAGTCATCTGCTGATACATACAGCCATCCAAATTCCCCATCTAGCATGCCTGAGCACTGGGGGAGAAACCCGGAAACTTGTTTCCAGCCTTTTGTCCCTTGCAAGAGTTGATGAAAGCGTCTTTGCGGGCATCGGGAACGTTGCAGCACTTCTGGTTGCCCTTTCTGGTAGGGTCGATTGAGCCACCCGACGCGGAGCAGGCTTTCTGGGTGAAGTCGGCAGTCAAGAAGCCAGAGGCCTCGTACCTGTTGCCACCTCCCATTCCAGCACACTGTTTGAGAGCACCGTGACTGAAGACAGAGAGATTAGTAAAACGGAATGTGTTCACAGAATTCATCCATCAGTATATGCACTTACGTCGGCATCAGCAGAGCGGCGAGGGCAACGAGGACGAACGGGATCTTCATCTTGAGGTGTGTATGGGAGTTGCGAATTGCGGCGGGTGAAGTAGTTTTTAAAATGAGCTACAGTCGAGAAGCGTCACAGGGCCAATATTTTTTTTTTTTTGCCGCAGTAGGTTCAAGTATGATAACCACTACTGACTCAGGACTTTCCCTGGATATACACTGGGTTGACCAGACGAGATTGTACACAAGTTTTTTTTTTTAATAGGTACAGTATCTGCTTCTGTTGTGTTGAGATCCCCCAGCTCAAGATGCTTAGAGTACTGTCTGAACAAACGTCCGTAAACATCCCCCTACGTCATGTCTCTGGAGTCCGGAGTCCGGACACTGCATAGTTCAAGTCGAGACGGCGAAAGCGGAGCTCCTGCGACGTTGACCAACATATATGTACTGTACTGTACATGATGCACAACAACATGGTCGCATTTGCATCTGTGATGAGACCTCGGATGGGACTGCTTATGACGACCAATGCACTTCACAGCACCACATTGCTCGCGTAGGTTAAGGACGGATTTACGAGTTGTGATTAACAGAAGTGGATGACATACGGAATTCGAGATGGTTTGCGGAGCGGTACATTGTATTTAACGGCGAGCGGGTATAAAGTGAGTAGCTAATTGGTCTAGAGTACTTGTATACTTAGTACAGGAGAACCAATTTTGCGTTAATGCAATACTTGAAATAAGAAGTTTGGTGTGTCATCTACGACGCTTTGCTCTACATTTCGTTACAGTTTAGTGCACAGTAAAATTCATAAGCATGTCTGCTGAGTACACTAGCAGCTACACGTACAGTGCACTCAGAACTTTTTTCTTTGCGAACCGAAATCAAGATGAATACGGCACGGGTAGTTTGTTTTATTTTCCTTGATATTTTGTGTCGGCATCAATTTGCCACCGCTTGTAACTCAACGCTCTACTGTGTTCTCGGAAGGCACCACACTTATCATAGTATCAGCGTCAAGCAAATGTGATGACTTCTAAAAGCATCAGTACCCGACAAGATCTCGCAGGTCTAATGAGACGTTCGCGTTAAAACCGTTTAATGGAATCAATACGTTACGTAGCATTTTGCGCAGCAATAACGACCGGGAACTTTATTTGAAGAGTATGTGGAAGTCGCAAGTTCGCCCGAGTGAAGTTTTCGAAATGACCTACAATCGCGAAGATTGAGTACCGGTATTGGGGCATTATTGCAGGTGATTCGCAGCTGGCTCGTAACATTTTCTGCACTACCACGCAATCAGCACAAACATCACGCAAGCTTATACACCAAATAATGTATCTCCCTCCACACACCGGAAACATCGGGTTTCGAGAAGTAAAAACTTTTCTCGCAAGCGTTGTTGATAAGCTTTTCACAATTAATGAAGTTATTCGGCTGCTACAACTTGACGAGTGCGTGAAGAAGGTTCAAGTGGAGGTACTTCTTCAGAATATTAGTGTTTGATACTGGTAGTGCTTCGTTTACGAAGACGGGCAGCCCAACCGGGAATTCGATGCACCTTATATGTGTCACACATGAAGTAAAAGTATACTAAGATCAAGTGAAACCGTTTAATAATTTCAGAAATCGCATGGATTCTTGAAATCCACGAAAAAGTAGAGTTTTTCCTTAGTGTGGGTTTGTCTGCACTACCAGCCCCATTTCTCTTGTACCAAATCCGGTCGGTGCAAATATTGTACTACATGAATTACTAGTATGGCAGAGAGGTAAAGGGTTGCGAATTGTGTGGTCGTCGATACATGAATACTGCATTTTCATTTCAATCAACGGTTAATCATTTTCCACCACCTACAAATACAGTATACAGTGTAGTCGAGAAATCGATTTTTACAAAGCCCTTAACGAGAGCAAAGGTTATGCACAGAGATTACCGGTGCACGTGTACGGCAATTAGTTAGCAGGTGGCGCCCCCGTCAATGGGCAAGCGCCCTGCGCACAAATGTGCGATGTGCACCCTATCCTGAGCAAACCTGAAGCACTATCAGCATTTCTCATTCCACATTTTCCTCTGCAGCCCACAAGCACTCCTGCAAGCAACCCTTCCAGGAAGAAGCTTAAGAACCCAACAGCAAGAATGCGCTTCACCTTTTCTTTTCGCGGTGGTGATTGCGGCCTTGTTCAATGCCAGCGGTGCAGAACTCGTGTCGGCCCAGGACTCCAACGCTGAGATCGAGAATGGGCCATCGTTTGCGATCGCAGGGGAAACGAACGCGGAGGGGGGGCGACAACTTCGCGGTGTCGACAAGGCCGAAGGTGACAGCGGCGAAGAGAGGGGCTTCTCTTTGCAGGATATTTTGGCGGTGCTGAGTCCCGCTAAGGCTGCGAGAAAGGCTGCTAAAGCCGAAAAAATAAGGGCGTCAGTGAAGACAGAGGCGGACTACATAAATTGGTTTAGAATCCAAGCAGAGAAGGCTCGGCTCGAAATCAAATGATTGGCAAGGAGAATATATTCCGATGTCACGTGCATCCCGACTTTGGGTGTGATGCTTGGGTATCGGAAATCGGTCTCCACACCGAACAATCTGAAGAGTGAGGCTCTGATGGTGAAAACGACAGCCTACTTTCTGAGTCCTAAACTCAAGCTAAAAATACACGTTTTGGAAGAAGTAAACGAGAAATTTTACAGTAGTTCCTCAATTTGGGAGCAAGAACGCTGCGTGGGACACTGCTGCTTGTATAATAAAGTGTGTGGTGTGGAAACACCGAAAAACTTGATATAATAACAAGGAAGTTACTTCGAAGTAAGTGGGAATGGTACATGGGACTACCCGTCGAAGCAGTAGATTATTTTGTCGATGTCATCGACGGTTTGTATAATGCTCCGGGCGGATGGCGATTGCAATGTGCGTAGGTAGATGTGTAGACCACCTTTTGACTGTATTAACATTAGCATGCATTAAATGATACAAATGAAATATTCGTTTTAAAAAAGCACAAGTCTATCAAAATGGACACTTTAGCCCTCTGGAATGGGCTTAGTCCACATATTTTCAGACGATTTGCCCATTTCAGAACAATGACATCAGCCGCGCTCGGCACGCTGGATGCGGTGAATTGCCGCCGCTTCCTGGCGGCCTGGGCGCGCTCCCAAGCCGACGAGGAGCGGTCTCCTGACGCCGACATCGTAGACCAGGTACCTACGCATCCTGTCACGCTTTCACCCTCTCCACCCCCTCACCATAAGCCTGGCAATTCGTGCTGACGTGGCCTCCCCCTCGACAGTACCAGCAATTGGCGCTGCACTTCCAGCGGCTCATCCAGGACAGCGACGAGTTGAAAGCCCTGGAGCAGGAGCTCACCCCCGTGCTGAACGCCATCACCGCACTTAAGAGAGATCAGGAGCAGGAGAATGCCGAGCCCAGGCGGATTCCACGAGCTGCCGAGATCGTCGAGATGAGGGAGCAACGCGCTCGTGCCGCCAAGACGCAGGCCGAGTCGGAGCCCCCAGCGGTGCTGGACCAAGAGAGACAGTCGACGCTCAGTGAGGAGGTGAAGGAGCAGACGGTGGACGCCACGCCGGAGCTGCGCTCGGATCTGACGGCGGACGACTTCAAGGCGATGCTGGAGGTGGCCCCCGAGGAGGAGAAGCTGTCCACCAAGGCCATCAGGAAGAGGCTGGGGCTGGTGGACCGCGCCGGAGCACAGGCGAGCGCGTCCGAGACGGTGGCACGCGAGGAGCAGGAGTCGATCCAGTCCGAGATGATGTCGCTGGCCAAGCAGCTCAAGGACCGGACGCAGACGATCAACCAGTCTCTGGCCGAAGACGTCAAGATCCTGAACGCCGTGGGTCAGAGCGCTGAGTCGAACACGGCTCTGCTGGACCGCGAGAACGCCAAGCTCAAGGAGCAGCTGGCGTCCAGCATTGGATTGTGGACGTCGCTGTGGCTGGTGGCGATGCTGGTTATCGTGTTCATCGTCACGTACTTCTACATGAAGCTCTTCTCGCGGAGATGGTAGGGGTGCCGTTGCTTGTGGGTCGAGATTTATGGAGAGAGCGAGTTTGTACACAAGTGTCTTTCTCTATTCAATGGTTCACTTCAACTTTCGTAATGAACTAAAGGTGTGTAAGCAGCGTCGTACCAATCACGCGTAGTGTGCAGGCCGCGCCAGCCGCGCAGTCGCCGCTCGCTGGCGTACTGCGCAATGCAACGCAGCGCCACCTCCTTCTCAAGGTATTTGATGAGCACGCCACCAACCGCCACTAGGAGGATTTCGTCGTGAATGTACGCCAGGAATGCAAGCCCGCAGATGAAAGCTACAACTTGGTTCACGATTGAACTGGCATTCCACACGGCGAACAGCTTGCCACAGAAAATATTCTTCCTCGTGACAAACACCAACCCGAGCAGCGGTGAACCGACGATGGCTGCAGGTAGGATCCCCAACACGGACCACAGCGCTGTCTGTTCTCAAAACATGTAGAATGGCACGTATACATATTGCGTTAGATCAATTAGCGTTTTAAACGCACGCGATGAATCACCTACCCGAGAGCAGCCTGAGTCTTGAGCTGTAGGATCACGAATTTGAACACAATAATACTCCACCATGATCCAGAACGCAACACCCATATCCGCGATGAGTAGCAGTACCATAGTCACGGACAGCAACCAGTGAACAGGAAGTTTAGGTCGGGGTAGATTACGCAGGCGGAAAAGGGGATACACGGGCTGCCACAGCACCGTCAGCCACCGTTTTGCTGTGTCATTTGTGCAGATAAACTCTAGCAACGCCCTAGCGCGTCGTGCGCTGGTGCTGTGTAGAGGCTTCTTAAGCGGCGTTAGGCTGTCGCTATCGTCACTCGAGTCGTCAGCGTAATTTCCTAGCGAATGGCGCTCTGGCTGTGCAAAAAGAGCCTCCATTCTAATCTGCGAATATCGGAAATCGTCGGATCGAGGATCAGTCTCAGCTTTTACCCTGTCATCCGCTTCAGCCACCAATTCCGCGGGTGCGGAGTAGACCGACGTACTGCTGTAGCCCGCTTCATTTATACTTGCTGGTGATGCATCTGGTGAATTCAATCGGGATACTCGGAAAGCCAGCTTAAATGCTTCTTGAGGGTACGAGGCAAATGTCGTATCGACATTTTCGAGCGTGAATGGCTCAAAACAGCTCTCATTCCCATCAGCTGCTATTGCACCACCAACCGAAAACGTTCCAAATGTCACGACGAAACCATCTTTTACGTGCTTCACGTTGAAAGAGTCTACAAATGCAACAATGTATCGTGAAACCTCGGCCGCCTCACGCACACGGCGTACCGTTGATGAAGGCTGAGGCAAAATACGCAACTTTTGGTTGATGTCAGCCACAAAATCAATCCAAAAATTGTGTTCTAGGAGCTCTAGACGCGAAGGTACGGCCCGCACAATAATATCATTCGTATCAAGGTGGTATGGTCTAAAAAATGACCCGCTCCCACCAACTACGAGCACCAAATCCTCGTGACTGACTGTTTGCATGGCAACCAAATTTGAGGAGGACGAAGAATTAGACTGCGAAATCAATACATCAAAGTATCCAAGAGAAAAGTCAGAGCTGAAGCCGACTTTTAACTGAGTGCCATGGACGCGGAAGTTCATATCACGAAAAAAGCGGCCCCCGTACTGAACGATATACTTCGATAGCTTCACCACACGATGCAATTGGCGGCGCCGCATGAACATGGTACTAACAGGAGGCATCGTGACAAGCAGGAAACGATAGAGCCATGCTTCCCAGCCTGCTGGGTCCCACTCCACCAATTTGTTGCATGTCGAAGCAAAACTTGCGTATGTTCCTTCTTCGACAATGTCACGCAAACGTGCGGGTAGAAAATAAGGATTTAGTCGCCAGGCACTTTTGAGATGGTTATCCCCGGCAAGATATAATCGCGCTACATGAGCGTTTAAATCTTGGTCCGTGAGCCGAGGCGTTAGAGTCCGTGTCAATGTCTCCAATGAAAGCTCGTCACGGAGCCTCTGTGCTTTGTACTGGGCGTAACGACGCAACTCAGACCTAGAGCTTCGATATGAAATGAACCCCCAGGCACCGAAGATAAGCCCCATGATGCTAAATACCAGAATCACAAAGCCTATTGGGCCACCGATGGGCTTCACCAAGCGTTCGAAAGGCGTCAAGCAATCGAGGCCATTACGGCCTTTGAAGCACGCGTAAGAGCAGTTCCCGCGCATGTTGAACTCCGAGTGGACCGGCTTATGCTTGCAGACAGCGCACACGGTAGCTCCAGCCTTTGTTGTCGTCTCTCCAATACCACATACAGTGCAATTGCTGTTACCAGCTGATGTAGTAATACTACCCACAGGGCATGCAGAGCATTCGCTGCAGCCTTCTGAGCCGGCAAACGAACCTGGTGGACATAGCTCACACTTCTTCAACCCTGGTTTTGAGCTAAATGATCCTAGAGGGCACGGCTGGCACACTTTCTTACCAAAATCCGGATTGAAGCGGCCGATAGGGCAGGCATCGCATGTTGCAGCGCCAGTATGGCTCGAACAGGTTCCAGGGTCACAAGGTGAGCACTTCGAAAACCGCCCTGGACTGTGACTGCCCTCTGGGCAGGGCAAGCAAAATACTCCTCCGCGGCCTGGGCTGCAATTTGCCCCAACCGTTACTCCAGCGCCTCCATTCTCGCCCCCTGTACTTTCGCCACCGTCAATGGTAATGCGGCCTCCATCTTTAATAAATTGCTCACCGTTCCCACCGGTTTTTATCTCTTTAGTGTCCAAATATGTGATTCGAACGATTCCTCCCCCGCCGCCACCTCCTATTTTCCCAACTTCTCCAGGAAGCAGGTTTGGGCCCCAAATCGGCGTTCTGTTTGCTGTTTCGTCGACACGTAAGGATAATGCCGGTGTCGATGCTGCGCCTCCGGACAAATCAATTGCACCTCCGCCTGAAATGTTCGTAACAAAAAGCGTTAACGCTCCACCCGATCCACCACCACCACCCATGGAGCCCATTCCACCTTGCGCTAATATAGACGCAGTTTTAGCTACAACGAGTGTCTTTGATCCGATGTAGATAATTCCGCCCCCAACGCCTCCAATAATCTTGTTTGGTGTGTCTCCACTCGCTGCACCGCTTCCGGGCCAAATTGGCCACCCCTCATCAGCGGACGGTAGCGAAAGCCAATTTCCTGGTTTCTGGGAAGCAAGCAATTTGGAAATATCGTAGGCAGCACCGCCTCCGGTACTCCCAGGCAAAACATTGCCACCTCTTCCACCATGACCAGCCCCACCACTGGCTTCTCCTAATACTTCACTTTTCCCTGGCCCCACTCCAGAACCGCATCCCAGCCACGAGCTTGAAATTGCACCTTCAATGGTCATATTATTGCCGCTGCAAAGAATTATGGATCCAGCGGATATATTTCCAATCGTAGCAAATTCCGACGCGAATACGCTGATTGAATATGGTTTAACCTCCTCGGGGTTCCCATACAAAGATCGACAGGCAGATGCATCCGCTTGCCGGTTGATCTCTTTGCACTCGAATATAGGACCACTGTTCACGTTGGCGATCGAAACGTTAGCTGCCGATATCGACAGCCTCAGAAAGGGCGTGTCGAACGGCATATCTACAGTACCTGTACCATTTGCATCGATGCGAATCTCCACCTGGCCCATTTCGACAGTTTGCGGTCGAAGTTCGATGTCTTTCTTGCTCACAAAGCTGATTAGGGGGATATTGTCGGAGCCATCGCTGCCCAATTCCTCAAAGGGTTTACCTATAGGCTGCAAAAAGCCTTCAACCTTGGTTGAAGCACCCGATTGGACTTTCACTTGTGCCCGAAATTTTAGCTCAGAAAACTTGTCAATAGACAGCGCACCGCGCGCAGCGACTCCGAGTTCGTGCACCATAGCCAATGCATTGGAAAATGACACGTCAGCAGCAATAATATTCAAACCAAACAAGTCACGCTCTTGTAGTGAAGACGGGCCAACATATCCCTACCCAAACACAGGATTTAGCATTTCAGAAGAGCAGAAGAGCGAAGAATGCTCAGAATATCGAGATTTCCTCGCGTACCTGAATAGTAATCTGCGACGCCGATAGCTGAATAGCCCTATCACGGTCGAGAGCATTGAGTTCTGAACCTGAGTCGATCTGTTGTGGCGTGCAAACAAGAAGAGTATCAGCTTCACCAAACTTCAGGACGGTATAGTCAGTGATGCCTTCGCCACGTTACCACAATCGAACTCTCGATGCCCCCCACGCTATCCTGCAAATCACACAGTACGGAGGTTCAATTCACTGCATCTTTTGTTTTCCCGAAGTAAGTCGGTTTTGGCGCGTACCTTTAGCAAAACTACTGATGTACACACCGTTGCTCCACCATTCACAAATACATGCACCAGAGATTCCGGGAGAAATCGAGCACCTCTCGACGTCTGCTCAAATATGGGCGTGCACCCGTAGATCTGAATTCGCTTTACTGGCCCGGAGTGTGCCAACCGGCCTCCCTTTATTAGCAGCGTACTTAGAAGCGTTTTGCCTTCGTCAGCACTGTTCTGATCTTGGCCGCCGCTTCTATCGAGTTCTTCATTTTCTGTGGCCGTATGCTGGAGCTTTAATATTGTCCCGTCACCTCCCAATTGACACCAGCCAATCGCTGCATTCTTGTCCGAGCTAAATCCACCACCATACGCCTCAACACGTGACGGCCCCAGCTCTTCAGCATTCTTCGAGTCAAACACAATACGACCTCCTCCACCTCCTCCGCCACCTCCGCCACCCTCCCGAAACTCATCCTTATTAGGGACACTTGGCTGCCCGCCGTTAGCCTGCACCGTGGCATTGCCATGAATGCGCTCCGTCGCAACAATTAGAACACTACCACCGGCGCCAGCACTATCGTAGCAGTGCGTGCACGCATCTCCTCCATTGGCCAGCAGCGATCCATTAATCTCCACATTCTGCGCCGCCACCAGTCTAATCCTCCCTCCCCCACGACTCTGATCGTTGCCTCCCCCACTTCCATAACCTCTAAAGTTTGCCATATCCCCCGACACATCCCCCACAACTCTAAAGAAATCATTAGGAGGGATATCGTCGCATTTCGAGCGACCTTCCGTGAGCGACGCGCCTCCAATCCCGCCGTAGCTGCCTCCCATCGGGTTCCACGAGTTG
>JAHWLF010000686.1:0-11793 GCA_024679295.1 Phytophthora parvispora
TGGGCGTAAAAGGTTTCACCGACCTCGTCACGTGCAGCTCGGATCCTGTTGTCAGCGGGACTTGAAGGGGTGGGTTTGGCTACTACTACCACTTTACACGCCAGTGCCTCTAATGCTAAGATACACCATAACAAGCGAATACAGGATTAGCCGATATGTAAAAATGCACATACCCTTTCATCATACCTGGGCTAGCAAGAGCAACTTCTTGAACCGTTTCAGATTGGGCATGTGTGTGCCTGTGTCTCACTCTCTTGTCCGCAGAATGTCCGCGTGCGCTCCCCCGCCTTGTCGTGTCTACATTACATTCGGGTGGAGGTTTTTTGGTGAGTCGTGCCAGCTTGACTAGTATCCTTCTCGCGCCGCAGGGCCTCTGTTGCCATTCAATGGCAGCACAACGTCAAATATGACGGCATGAACGCAACCAAATGTGATGAACTCACCGAGGTCATTCTGGTCGAAGTGCTTGATCAATTTTTCTTCACCGACGAAGTAATCTTGGCAGCGAACGCCGCTCTTCTTCGTCTGCCCCGGCATGACATACGTGAAGTCATCCGAGAGACCTGTGGGTTTGCTGGATTTCCAGCCCAGTTTGGTGAGCTCCCGCAACCTTGCTTGGAGCGCCGTTTGAGCTGGAGCCGGCGATTCTGAAAATGAGGGAGAGGGGAAATGTGTGGCTCCAGCCGACAACCCTTATCAATACGTACGGGGTGGACAAGCACGATTCAACCTCTACTTTCTTATATGCAACCGTCTCTGGACACGGAAATTTTATGTTCAACATTGGGAGGGAAAGGGGGTACCACCTAGCCCCCACTGACTTAACGTTTGTATAATCTCATACTAACTTGAAGTAAAAAAGCTTAACGTGGACCCGTCCACGTTAAGCGATTGCTGTTATCATGTACGGTCCACGCGTTCGCGTTCGACGGGTTAATTTTATTACTTTGGTGCAAAGTCGTGAAATACGTGCAATTGCATGAGAATCTGTGGTGCTTATGCTAAAAACAAAATATATAACAAGATTGTACTTGAGAATTGAATTGAAGCAATATCTACTTTTTTCTTTTGGCCACATATCCTGGCCCAGGCTTTAATCCTCAATTTGAGCTGTACGTACTACTCACGTAGCACCTCCAGGATAAACCTTATAATAGGGGGAGTAGAACCTAAAAAATGGCGGCCAAAATATGCACAGAGGAGGGACCAAATTATCATCAACGATCCGTCACAATAATCAACAGAGCCAAGTGGGGGACTCACTCTCGGATTTCGCATTTAGCTCAGGAATAAGCTACCACGTAGGTGGCCATCACTTCCCGTCTCGCCAGCGCACGGATGCTTGAGCTATGCAAACTGATACTAGCCTACAATCAATTCCTAGCCTATCGGTTACCCAATCTCACTGAAACGCTGTCCAGTAGCTCATAGTGCTTTATCTCTGTGATTTACTTGCTTGCGGTGATAGCAAACAACTTTAGGCTTGAAAGGGTTTGCGTGAAAACTCGGCTAAACGCTAAGTACACATCACTTTATATTAATAGTTGCGGAGGTACCCGTAAAACAGCTGGTAATTGTATCAGATGTCGAGGAGGGAACTGGAGGGAATAGTTGGTGATACCTCCTGTCCTCGAAATCAAAATGATGATTTTTCATCCTCCTCCGGAGGTAGTTGATATGAAAAATCACCAAGACTTGGACGAAATAATCAACATCACACGGCACCAAAGTTCAGCATGTTTTTTGCTAGGTTCGACCCCCCTAATAGGTGAAAGACACAATAATATAATAGCTTATCATGCAATTCACTACCACTGGTACGCCCTATCACTTTTGCACTTTTGACTACCGTTGGAGATGATGCTCTTACAGCTCCCGTCCACCTCAAGAGATCGAGAGCTGCTTTTTGATACCGCACCAAGAGGTTAGGTATTCGCTCAGAAAAAAACAGCAAAGCAGAAGTTCTAGCTAGCAGGGGCACGTAGAGCAAGCATGTTAGACGATCATTCGCAGCGACTCAACAGGAACATCGCGTCACTGTAAATTTACTGATGGTACTCAACAAAACTCTTGCGTTTTGGTGTATTGTCGAAACAAAACAATGACGTGCTGCAATCGCACATACATGCATTGCACATCTAATTCTTAAACGGCCAAGCCTTGCCCAGCTTGGGCTCAAAGTTGCCATCGTTAAATGGCGTGTTGGCTTTCTCCCAGCCAACGGAGTTCATGGCACGGCGCGCATCCTCGGACATCTGACTCCACATGATCAGATCCTGGAATTCTCCACCATTGGACGTCAAGTCAGTAGCGTGGTTGACGGGCCACTTGCTTTCGTAGTTGACCTTCACGCTCGTGCCATCGATTGTGACAGGGTTCGGAGGAACATACTTGGAGTAGCCGCTGTGGGCCGACGGTGTCACGGCCAAAATCTTGGGGGTTTCAACCTCTGGGTTGTCAATCCAAACAATAACGTGCTCCCAGTCGTGACGGTGGCCCAGGCCCGAGGACGGTGAGTCCTTGGGGAAGTACCAAGAGTACATGATGGCCCAGACGCCGCGGTACCAAGTGGCGCGGCCGTAGACCTGCGATCCCCATCCAGAACCCTTGCACTTGGAGCTAGGGGCACCCGTAGGTTTCAAACCCCCGCTAGTTTCGCCCCACCAGCTCACGGCAGGGTACGCGTGGCATCCGTTCGTGATATGAAGCTGCGGTTTGAACTTGACGGCAGCCTTCTCCGAGATGGTAACCGGTTCGGGCTGCTTGAACGGCTGTACTTGGTTGTGGGCAATCCACTTGGCCACCCACGGACCCGGGTCCGGAGTCGGCGCCGGCGTTGGAGCAGGTGTCGGCGCAGGCGTGGGAGGCAGCGTTGGGGCAGGCGTTGGCGCTTCGGTCGCGCGTGGATCAGGCCGCATTGTCCTTTCAATCGTTGGAGTGGGCGTGTCGATCTGCACCTCGACATCTTGAGAGCCCGACATGCTTGATTGCTGCTGCTGCTGCTTCAGCTCCTCGTCCTCTTGCTTCGAGTCAGGCATGGTAGTAGGCGCCCTCGTGAACGTCTTGAGACTCGAATAGTCGATGGGCTTCACTGGTGGCTGAACCGGTGCTTGTTCCTCCTCTTCCTTCTCTTGCGAAATAGCGTTATTGGTGCCAGGCACTGTTGTCGGCGTCGGCGTCGCCTTCAGGCTCGAGAAGTCGATGGACGTAGTGGAGTTGGCCACTTCTTGGGCATTCACCGAAGCCACGGCGGCCAAAGCGGCGGCACACAGGATGAGGTAAGCCTTCATGTTGAGGCTAAGAGTGATTCACGTGGGCGGAAAAATTGCTGAATGGGCCAATGCACTCAGCCCCGGGGCCGGTTAGTAACCAGGGCTATCCCTTCGCTCACCAAATTTCGGTGAGCCAGAAGAGACAGCGCAATGCCAATCGAAGACTGGGTTTCTCAACGTGGTCCGTAGTTAGCCCCAACAAAGCCGGAATTATCAGACTTTCGATTACAATCAGCGAGTACGGCGGGCGGAATTGACATCGGAGACCTCTACAACTATAACTAGCTGGTTCACGTCATGTGGCCTCGACAAATTACTGAAACAGTTCTGGGCACACCGTTAAAGTTAACCCGTCCCTCCGGTACCCTCTAAGCGATTATTGTATGTACTTAATCATTCTAATCTGGCGCCGCTGAATTTAAATCACACAGCTTTATGTTTATATTGAGTCTTGTTACCGTTCATAGTGTTGTAATGTGCACACTGATGACGTAGAAACACATCCCGCATGCTATCACTGGCGGGGTGCTACAGTAGTAGCGCGTCCTTCAAAAGAAGGTGGATGTCATGTAAGAAAGGCAAGCTGGAAAAGCAGAACACCCCTTGGGAGGGACAAATCTAACCGGCACAGATACGTAAGCGCGATGACCAGCTGGCTCGCTGAACGCGGCTGTTGTGCAAGTTTCGGATGGCGAGAAAGTGTTGTGACGCCGTCGGGACAAAACCAAAGGGCAAACTCGAAAAGGTGCGCATCTTACTAAAAGGTGCTGTTGTTATAACTGGTATATAACTGAGGTGCATGCATAATCCAATGGCGCTCTGACAGCTTAGCTACCAAGCACTTACCCCTCGCACGTCTCGCTACAGTTCTTCTTCTCGTGCCCGATCTTCTTCCAGCTCTTGCATCTGCGAACGCGCCTGGATGTCAACTCCCCTCGACTCGGCGGCAGTCGCTTCTTTCGTTTCCTCCCGTAAGTGATAGTCCACAACGCCAGTTGCATCTCTTCGTCCTCAATGTTTTCGAGGAGGGGGGCTAATTGTTTTGACGTGTTCAACTGCACAACCATCTTGCATTTGAATTTGAATTAGTTGCGGTTATGGCCACTACGCTCGAGTCGCGCTACGCTGGGCCCCACGGAAGCTACCAATGCACAACCCACTACAGCCCCATAACCGGGACTGGAGGGTTCTAACATGCACATATATATCGGCTTCGAGCACGATGCCCTACTTCTCAGTGCCGTCGTCTTGTTTCAATGTGTGTTTTGAAGCTTTGTGTTCTTCCGGTGTCCTTATCGTTGTCCTGAGGCAGTACTCGTCGGGTAGAACTTCTCGCTCTTGGTCAATCTCTCACTTCGGCCAGGCCACCGTCCCGCGAAGGGCACACCATCGGTGGATTGACAAGCTCCAGACCGGCCACTACGTGTGTGTTGGTGAAAGGAGTTGTGCGGGTAGCATCCGCCCGTTATCGGTGGGATTGTCCGAGTTATTTAACAACTTCAATAGCACCTTTTAGTAAGATGCGCGTCTTTTAGCATAATTTCCGGATTGTGCGCACCTTTTAGAGTTTGTCCCAAAACCAAAGGCTTGTAAGAACGTAAAGTATTTAACAAGGATTCTCCATAAATCAGATATTTTCACTGAGATTAAACGAAATGATTGTGATAATTGTCTGGTACAACGTATGTGTACTATACCTGCCATACTATAACTATTGCACAGTTTCAATACTGGACTTCAAGACGATGCGTCGAATTCTGTGTAGGTGGTTGTTGTTATGTACTCGTCCGACTTATCGAGCTGGGGTTATCTATAAATCCTACTCAAGTAGTCCTTCGGTCGGAAAAGAGTGCAGGATAATTTTTCTCGATACCGTAACATTATTAATAAATGTCCGATTGAATCGCGGATTGTTGCATTCGATGCAATGGTTTGTCTCTCGTTTTTAAATGACTCCAAAATCATGAAAAACAACTGAGTTATGATAAAAAGAGTAACCAGCGTGATTTTTGAAACGTAATTCATCATTGCCTCGAACCTCCAGGTGGAGATCCTGGAGCCGACGGGCTCTGCGACAAAATTTGCGGAATGTCACGGTCTAAAACCCGTTGTTTTCCGGCAAAAAATATAATGCGATAATAATTGTGCAACTATTTGAATCTTTATATGTTTACGGTATGACTATGTTGGAGGTGCTGTACCCCAGTTAGCGACCAGCTCGAAAAATGGTGCGCAAACTGTTACCAACAGAGGTATCGGACTAAGTATCTCTCACAAAGTCGTACCCATTCAACTAATTGTGCATGTGCTCCGTATAGGAAGGAATTCAAGTTGATTAACTGGTTATTCCTGGTTGCTACTACACTTGGCTTGCTTATTGAATGCTGAAAGTCGTTGATTTTGATTCTGATTGGTTTGAATGAGATATTGGTTTTCTGAATGCTTATCTTTTCTTATCATCTGGCTTGGAATGTCCCTCCCGGGACTCGAACGCACGCCAAGTACGTAGCTTCGTGGTCCGTAGACCACTGGACCACCAGGGGCCCCCCATGTGCTCCGTATAGATTTATCTGAAGCGAATCCATTCCTATTCGACCGACTGAGCGCAGAGAAACTTGTTCAAACACCTGCATCAGAATTGTGTTCTCGTACTCGAGGTGCCCTCATCCACTTCGCTTTGGTGAAACAGTCGCCATGGTTTTTGGCATCGCCGACTACACGGTGTGGTGTTTTGAAATGCGTTGTTAAATGAAGCCAACAAAAATTGAGAGAATAAACTGTTCCATGGTGGAAGCAGTATTCAGCATATTTGTTTTACTGTTAGGGGCTGGTCGCGCTGGCTGGTGCTGGTTCTCGGTCTGGTGAGCCCAGGGGTAGGCGAGTTACTCGGTTTTGACTATGTCTGTGTTTTGCCCGAAATGCACAAAACCAAGGCATTTCACCGAGAACCGGGGTACTCGATCGCCGAGGTGGTTCTCTGGTTTTGGGCAGAATGGCCACGTTTTGTGTAAGTGTTCCTAAATCTCCTTGCATACTAGAATGCAGCGATTTGGCGGTATTCAAGGCGCCACATGTAGCTGCACCAACCTTGGCATGATCCCTGTCTTTTTCAAAAACTTTTGTTGTACTTTGCAAACTTTTTGGCACTGCATCAGTGCATACATGTACTAAGGGGTGGTCGCGCTGGCTGGTGCTGGTTCTCGGTCTGGTGAGCCCAGGGGTAGGCGAGTTACTCGGTTTTTGCTCTGTCGGCCTTTTGTTCATTTTGGGTGTCGGGTTGCGGTCAGGCTGACGTATGAAATGTGCATTACCACACACAAGTGCATGTGCAAACTTCCGTGCGGGCTTTACACTGATCGGGTAATGCACATTCTCACTACTGGTAATTCTTAATCTTAAAAGTTAGGCTGAACCAGCGCTGAAGGCTGAAAGACGTCGTGCGCGAGGCGTGCTACTATTTTTTTTGTGGTAGCGCTTTGGTAGTTGGAGTTGACTTGGTTTTCGTCGGGGGGCGCGTTGGGCTGGCAGGAGCTCTGGCTTTGACTGCGGTTGCCTTGCTGCTGGCTTTGGATGGACTGGTGGTTCGCTTAGGGGAAGTGGAAGCTGAGGACTTGGTGGGGCTAACAGCAGGTGCTGGTGTCGGCGCTTTCTGGGGTTTGCGACTCTCTTGCTCGAGGTGCACGAGCATGTGAACTTCCTCGGCCCACATAGCGAGCATCTCGTTGGTGCGCCGAGTGGCTTCATCCCAATGCACAATCGGCGCCAATTTGCGGCGCTTTTGCTGCTCCAGAACTTGCAGAATAGCATTCACGCGCTCGGTAGGGAATGCTGCGGGTCCCACGGGCTGCAAGATGCCACCTAGGCCTTGCAGCATCGAAGCTGCGGTCGGCACTTTCTTGACGACCTTGGCACCTTCGGTGGTCTTAGGTTTCAGCTGGGAAGAATTTGAACCAGGTTTCACTGGTGTTGACGGTACGCTCGGAGTCTTGGGCTTCAAAGGTGATGAGATTACCGAGCTGGTCGACTTCTTCGGACTCACGGCTGCTGGGCGTGTGGGGCTTGAAGCCCGAGTTTTCACTGCTGCTGCAGTTGGTGCTGCTGTTCGACCGACTGGTTTCGCTGGAGATTTCGATGCAGCTGCAGGTTTGATCGGCAAAGCTTTACCTCGGGCTGCTGGACTTGGTGTCGGTGTTTTTCCTCTTGTAGTGCTGCTGGCGGTGGAGGTTTTTGTCGTGGCGGCAGGAGTTTTAGGCTTTGCTGGGGTAGCAGGAGTAGGAGGAACAGTTCCCGCTGGAGGAGTGGCAGTTGACGTTGCTGCTGTATTGGATGTTGATACTTGGACGCCTCCGACGATCTCGAGGTTAATCACGCTGTCGATAGGTAGACCCATTGCGGTGAGCAAGTTCACGTCACGTCTTGTAAAAGGCCAGTTGTACATGACAAACCCACGCTTTCCCTGAGCTGCCATCAAGTCCGACACGTATTTTTTAAGTGGGTCAGCGTACATTTCAAGAGTAGGGGATGATGGCGGTACAGCAGGGGTAGCTGGGACGCTCGGTTGCGTTGGTGTTTGCGGTGGCACTTTTGTCGGTAAACTAGCTACTACAGCACTCGTATCACTGCGTCCGTCAGTTCCCTGACCTTCGCTCTGCTGCGATTGCTGTTGCTGCTCGAGTAACAACTGCAGTTTTCGTTGCTCCTCTTCTCGAGCTGCTTGTGCTTCGTTCTCTTCGTTCTGCTGAAGCTGTGTCAGCGTCTGCTTCAGGTCGACAGGCAGGTATTTCAGCTTTTCGCCCATTATTCGTGCGCATTCAGCACCATCAGTCGGCGTGGCGCCTTCCACGAGCAGAACTCCTCGTATCACTTCATCGATATCTTGAGCGCTGTCTCGATGGATAACCTGAGGTTGGGCTGGGTCTTCGCTCTCAGGTTCCTGATGATTAGCAAAAGACCGCGACGGCATTGATTCATTTTCAGATGCACTAACGGTTGGTGTCAAAACTTGGCGGAGTATCCGAAGAGCTTCCTTGCTTAGCATCTGCTTAGGCGACTTCGTGTCTCTCACTATGGCATCACGCAGCAGCCCCACTAGTGTAGCCACAGTTTGCCGTAGCGCCACAGCTTGGTCTCGGAAAAAGGATCCGTTTGGACCTCCACCAGCCTGCTGCAGCTTTATCATACGCGCTTTACAGACACGAAGTTGTCGCTTGTAGCAGTAAGCGTCCTTGCGCGCATCTCCTCGCTCGTGTTTGAGCTGAGAGATCTGAGCCTCGAGCTCTTTTCGCTTTTGAGCTGCAGCATCAAGATCATCGCGCGCTTGCTGGAGTTGGCGTCTCAATTCATCGTTGTCGCGCATTTGCTGCACCAGCGTATTCCGCATCAGCTGCTCGAAGTAGCAGTCGTGGGCGCTCATGGAGACGAATATGCTCTGCGTTGTCTCGCTCTCCGCTTTCATCCGAGTGGCGTCTTCCAGCAGCGCGTCATGTCGCTTCCGCAAATTCGTGAAGCCCTCGACGAAGAAATCCAATTGCGCTCTCGAGTGCAGCATTTCCGCGCGCATTTCACCATGTTGCTGCTTCAAAACGTTCGCTTGGCGAACGAGGAAGGCTCGAGCGGACTGCTCTTTGGCCCGCAAAACCGTCAGCTCCATCAAGAACTGCTTCAACTTCTCGAAGCTAGGCGAGCCCGTGTGCACCAAGCGCTCCGCCTTTTTGAACGAAGTCTCCAGCACCTCCAGCTCTGCTAGTTGCTGTTTGATTTCGTCGTCGAGGTGATGGTCCTTCACGCGCTCTCCTAACTCGGGGTGCGACTTCTGGTTATTGACGGTGCGAACTTCCGGGGACGAAATGGCTGGCAGGAAGGTGTTGTTGAATTTGGGCTTTTTGCTGGCGAGTATCCCATTCTTGTGCTGCTGCAGGTCTGTTGATCGCAGCCAAGCGAGGAATACACCGAGTGACGTGTCCTGGTCCAGACAGACAAGCCCCGTCAGCACTCGTTCAATGTCACCTCGGTCTTCGCATCCTCGGAGGTCGATCCGCAGCGTCTCGGCCAGCAGACGCAGCTGAGATGGGGGTAGCGCCTGCACAGATTCCTGTACGAAGGGCTTGATCCCCAGCATGCCAGCTCCATGGACAACGGACGCGGTGAGTGGTGGTGTTGGCGAAACTGCCTCGGGGATATTTATTCGACTAGACTACAGGGGCTGTACTAGGTTACGACGCGTGCGAGACGTAGCTGTTCGAGTCGGGGACTCGGGCGTCCGGGTTGCTCTTGGTCATCATCATGGAGGCCTTGATAGCCGCCTCGTTCCTCTTTGCGGCAGACTTCATGCCTCTCCACACGGAAACGGAAGTGAGGAATACGACGACGGCGGCGACACCGATCGCCAGAAGAATCGGTGGGCCGTACACGCGCGTGGACGACTTCGACGAAGTAGACTCGGCCTGGGCCAAGGTGCAGCGAGGACCGCCCCACGACTTGGTGGAGCACGAGCAGCGCGAGTTGACGCACGTGCCGGTCACCAAGTCGGTCTTGCCAAACGAGCCGCCGATGGTGCAGTCGTCGTCTGTCTCGCAGAAGGCTTTGCCCACGACCTCCGTCACGAGGTTGTCGTCGTCTTGGTACTCGTCGATGTGGCCCAGAATCCACTCCTTGGTCGGGTGACTCGCAGGGTCACAGCCGACCTGCATGTAGTTGTCGGCGTCGAGGTCGTCGCCCTGGTCCTGGTACAGTCGGATGTAGTCGATCTTCATGAACATTGGGAACTCGTCGCAGATCTTGTTGACCTTCTCGTCCGAGCCATCGCCCCGACAAGTTTGGCCCGGGTTCGGCGGCTTGGTGCCCCAGGAGCTGGACAGGGCCACGTTGAAAATGAGCGACATGGGCTCCTCCAGCATCACCTTCTCCGGGTTGCTGGTGTTGGCGTTCTGCGGCACGTTGGAGAACGCGTCCGTCGTGACCTCGAACAGCGGGCTGCTATCCAGCATCCAGCGCACGTAGCCGTTCTCGCCCGTGACCCATTCGAGCTGGTAGACGACGAAATCCGTGTACGCGCCGAGGTGCACGGGCCAGTTGGACGAGATGGCGTCCATTTGGTAGTTGAACGGGTCCATGGCGTGCGACTTGGCCGTCGAGGAATTGCGCGGACTGGCGCAGCGGCCGTCCGAGTTGTCCGGGTCGCAAAGGTAGGCCCCCATGTACGAGTTCATGATGGGGAAGCAGGTGCCGTTCGAGTTGATGCCCCAGTGGTTCTTGCCGGCGCCGTCGATCAAGCCCAGCTCTCCGTTCACGTCCAGCGACGCCGGACAGGTCGACGTCGTGCACGAGTTCTGCGTGATGCCTCGCGTGACGGACGCGTTGATGGTGGAGAAGCTCTGCACCTTGCTGCTCTTCTTGGAGCAGTAGTTGTTGGCGGCGTAGCGCAGCCCCTGGTACCAGGACTTGTGTCCGCGCTCCTGCTCATAGTAGTTCGTCGGCACATCGATGAGGTTGGCGCCCTGCGTCTTGCAGTCGTACGAGTACACGCAGTACGGGTTGGTGAGGTCGGCCCCCTTGGTGTCCGCGGGGAAGAGTCGAAAGTCGCTGGGCATCCCCGGGGCGATCTGCAGCGACGACGAGATGGCCAGGCCCCCTCCTTCCAGTAGATCAATCTCCGGAGCTCCGCGACCTTGGTTCGGGTTGAGACCGTAGCCCGGGTTGTCCTCGCACGCGCTGATGCGCTGGTTGGTGGGGTCGAAGATCTCGGGCTCGCACTTGTTGTAGGAGAAGGGCCACATGCGGTTCGTGGACCCGGAGAAGATGGCGCGCCCCAGGTTCCCCATCATCCAGATACCAGGCCACGTCGGGTAGTACGAGGTGTCGGTGACCTGGCCGGACTTGCCCAGCGACAGGTCCGGGTTGTTGGAGGCCTTGGAGACGGCGCCGGGGAGCTGTGCGCGCACCTCGAGCATACCGCCCTGGAAGCAAAACTTGTTCCAGGACTGCACCATGGCGGCGCGGTAGAAGAAGGACGCGTTCTGGTAGCCCGGCGGGTGCTTGTACATGTTGTAGACCGAGATGGTCACGTTGTCCGTGTCCGTCTCGATGTAGAAGTAGCAGGTGCCGTCGGCGTCGCACTTGGTGGACGTCATGTTGTGCGAGTAGACCTCCAGGGCGCCGTTCACGCCGTCGGGCTTGTCCAGCGACGTCCACATGTGGTCGTCACCCGGGCGGAAGCTGCGGTTGGCCACGTTGAACTCGTCGCTCATGACCAGCTCCCATTGGCGTCCGCGAGAGCTCAGGTACATTTGGCGATCGGCGGGGGTGTCCGGGTCCACCCACGTCTTGATGCCCGACTTGGTCGGGTACTCGGACGACGACGTCGAGCTGTTTTTGCCGGCCGCGAACGGAAGGCAGGCGGCCAGCGCGACTACAGATACCCAGCTCCTCATCCTGGTGGCGAATTGGCGACTGACTGGCGGAATTCAGCCGTCCGACAGTCGGTCGGTCAATCTGCGAGGACAAAATACGAGAAACACCGTCA
>JAHWLF010000687.1:0-11789 GCA_024679295.1 Phytophthora parvispora
GCTCTTGCTGGGCACGGACACCCGTGCGGACGGGTGGCGCAGCATGGAGGAGCGGGTGTTGAGCTGCGAGGACGACACGGGCCCCAGCGTCGTGCGCCGCATCGTGGGGAAGGAGGAGGAGGAGCAGGACGCCGGCCGGCAGGCAGGGAAGGAAGAAGGCGCGCGGCGTGTGGTGTTTAAAATTCAAAACAGCATTAATCCGTGTGAACCACAGCGAAACGTAATGCAATTATTGTTTAAAAAATAGTTTTAATACATACGTGTGCAATACAATATTGATTTATTGTGTGCAATCCGATGCAATTATTACGTTAGCTTCACTACAACTATCGAATGTTTATCTTTTCTAGTTTAGGTCAATTATACGACAATAATTGTAGGTGCACCAATAATGGGTTGTTTCTCAATAAATTAAAATACTTTATTGAATAGGACAATTTTAAAACAACACTAAAAACATTGTTACGATTTTTGTTGTGCAATAATTGGTCGTTGGCAGAGCATAGTACTGCTGGGTCGGTCGCCGCAAAAGAAAGTGAATGCAAAGCGGTGCTGTTCGACGCGAACTGCGGCAACAGAAAAACCCAAGATGACCTGAAGTCACGGCGTACCGAGGGCCTTGATGTACATGTAGGTATTTGGGGTCATGCCTCCCTTGCCCGCGCACCTCGGCATTTGAGCTACCTCTTCTATGGCCGCCCTCCCATGTTTTCGTGGCACTCCATGGGAGCAGATGCTGTCCTGAACCACGCGGGATTTGGCGCTGCCAGCATCGTGGTTCATGAGTGCTTCTATCGGTAGGAGCAAACCTCCTTTGTGAAAGGATCAAGGCCTCAACCAAACAGCGCTTCTGCAGTTTTCAAATTGGGTTATGTATCGAGTTTCGGTGGAGAATACTTTCGGTTCCCCGGTTCCCGAGACTCTCCTTTACGTTTTGACCGGTGCGGCATTCTGCCATTTCCACCAGCGAGGGTCGACTTGTGAACTGTTCTTGACAACGTTGGCCGGGACGTTCGCGAACCAGCTCGGCTTTGTCCCCGGTCGCGTTGGCGCACTGAAATGGCAGGGCTGGTCGCGGAGCGCCATGCAGGAATTGGCGGTACAATACTGTACTAAGCAACAGCATGCATACTAAGTAGAGAAAATGGAGAGACTGCTTCCACCTCGCGATCTCGGACGGCAGCGTCACGGGCGACTGTGATAATGACAGCGGCGATACTCACCGCCGCTCTCAACGTGAGCCAGGTGCCACCTACGTTGGCGGCCGACTGATCAGTGCTCGAAGCCTTGTGTATCCGCTGCCGTTTTAGGCAGATCCTGTACTCACTCTTCCCGACATCTGGACTGGTAAGGACGGCGCAAGAAGCCCACCAAATGCAGCGGAGCTGGCTTCTGTGCACCTACAGACAGCGACTTGCACTTTCGTAATCCCCGATCGGGTCACATCGCGGCGGGCTTTCACAGGCGAACGAACTGCCTCTACTCGTGTGGCCGCGCACGATGCGCTCACATTTCCGGATCATAGATCTCTCAGCGTTGTGTGCGAGCGCGCTGGAATTGGCTGATTGACTCGAACCCTGGTGCCGCTTCAGTCCGGTGGTCGATCATCATGACGGTCACCAACAGGCCGGCTAGCAACCTGCGTGTGGAACGCCGAGAACAGGTATTCGAGGATGACAAAGAAGACGACATCAACGCTGGCTCGGGCTCCCTCAGGACGGTGGACATGTCGTTCCTCTCGAACGCGACCAGCTACATCGACGGCAGTGGCGTGGGGCATGTCAAGGTGAATGACAGCATGGACTGGTCGGACATCCTGCCCAACGACACCACCGTGCACATTATTTACCAAGGTTCGGGGTCCAACGAGGAGATTCTCATCATCCCCGTCAACGAGAGTGCGTCGGACGAGGTAGACTCCTCCTCGTCCAGCGGTTCGTCAGGTAGCAGCTCGACATCCGGAAACAGCACGCTGAGTCCAATTGACAGCCTCCCAACCGGGTCGAGTGCCAGCGACAGCGGTTCTGGGGACGAAGGGGTGGTCGGCACGGCTTCCTCCCCGACCACACTTGTGATCGTGGCCTCCGTCCTGGCCCTCATCGCAATTGCGGCTGTTATTGCTGTGGTGATGTATGGTCGACGGAACCGGCGGCGGGCACTTTCTGAAGACCCGAGCAACACGGACGAGCCGTTTATCGTTGGCCACCTTCCCCACCAAGCCGCCCCGCAGCTCAGCATGCTGGACACGGACATCACGCCGGACCTGTGGGTGGAAGGACAGTACCAGTACTCGCCCAACATGAGCGGGTTGCAGACCTCCCTCAATGGCACCGCCATCCTGTCGGACAACAACACCACTCCGGCACACCACCGCCTCACGGTCGACGCGTACCCGTTCAGCGCCAATACGCAGCGAGGCCAGCGGTACCGCGACAACGCCCTCGAGGACATCTCGGATCGAGGTCGTCATCGCACAGGCACCACACCAGTAGTTCTGTACCAAAACGACTCAATCGAGGAGCGCAAGACCAATTCGAGCAGGAGGCAGCAGGCGCAGCCACGACCATCTTCGCAGCAAGAGCAGCAGCGGCAGCCCCATCGCAAGCCCCATCACAAGCAGCAGCAGCAAGAGCGCATGAGTCGCCGAGACAAGTATGCCACGCGACGAGACCGATAAAGTACGCACTATTTGTCAATATTACTAGAAAGTATTCTCCTTTTGCTCGAGTTGTACCAGTTTCATGGTACATGGTATCACAGTTGTACCCATTAGGTGGTACCGCGCATCATTGGAGCTCCTCGGGCAATGGCCATCAGTCAATTGGCAACCTGAAGTCATCCGCATCGACCGAGACCATGGCTCGGCAGCAGTACTCGGTGGCCGAGCTGGTGGCTAAGGCGGAGGCGCTGGTGGACCAGTGCCAGCCGGAGCTGGCCGTGCAGTTCTTCGAGAAGGCGCTGCTGCAGGAGCCGACCAACGCGTCGCTGCTGGACTCGATCGGCGAGCTGAGCACGGAGCTGGACAACCCGGAGCGCGCGCTGTCCGCGTTCCAGCAGAGCGTGGCGCTGGCACCGGCCCAGAACCCAGCCAAGTACTTCTACCTGTCGCAGCTGGTCACGGGCGAGGAGGCCGAGCACTACACGACGCAGGGCATCACCCAGCTGCAGCAAGAGCTGCAGCAGCATGTGGACCCGAGCACGCCCGCGGCTCTCACCATCAAGAAGCAGATCTGCGACGCCTTCTGCTCGCTGGGGGAGCTCTACATGACGGACCTGTGCGACCACGAGGAGGCCGAGTCTCGCTGCGAGAACTACTTCCAGCAGGCCATGAAGTTCGACGTGGGGCTGCCGGAGCCCACGCAGGCGCTGGCCAACCTGCGCCTCGTGCAGCAGAACAAGGAGGCGGCCGACGGCCTGCTGGAGGAGACGTTCCGGCGTCTCAATGAAAACTGCGACGAAGACAGCATGCCGTCGCTGGAGTTCCGCACCGCCACGGGCAAGATGCTTATCGAGGTGGAGCGGTACGAACAGGCTTGCGACGTGCTGGAAGGCGTGATGCAGGAAGACGACGAGAACGCCGAGCTCTGGTTCCTCGTGGGCACGTGCTACCGGGCCATGGACGACTTGCCCAATGCACTCGAGTTCTTCGAGAAGTGCCAGACCATGCTCAACAAATTCAAGAAGGAGCTGCGGGAAGAGTTCTACCTGCAGGACCAGCTCGAGAGCGTGCAGGAAACGATTGCTGAACTCAAGACCTCGATTGCCAACCGACCTCCTGAGCTAGATGAGGAGAGCGGCAGTGATGAGGAGGAAAGTGCCGACGCGGAAACGGTAGGACAACAGGACGTGGAGATGGAGGAATGAGCGGAGCACGTGTACGTGCACCATAGATTTCAAAAGACAATATATGTTTGATATACCTCCTACATCTCTGTGCGGTGCAGAGGTAACTGCGGTGACAGCAGCGGCATACACACGATCTTGCCGCTCCCGACGCCGAACACCACATGCATTTCATCTGGAGCCAGGTCTTGGGACGAGATTTCTCCATGCATTCCTCGTTCAAGCAGCACCCGTTGGTCATCAAGCGTGTGTGCTGTCATAACGAGCGCCTGCTCACTATTGCTCACGACAACCTTTGAATAGCGTGCGCAAATGCTCAGCGATGTCATCGGGTGGTCGCCCAGCCAAAGTTTAGCCATTAGCGTGCCGTTCAAGTGGAAAGAATACAGCATCGGAATTCCAGTGCCCATGGACTGAAGCACCACGTGACCCACATTGGATAATGCGAGCGATATGACCCCAGGGTCAAGATCACCAGGCACCTCAAACGAATGGAGGATCGAACCATCTTCCAAGTTATGAACTAAGCACTCGTTAGAGGCCGAGCCACTAACGCACACACCGAGCTCATCGGATGCACTCACACAATTAACTTGCGCGTTGTGGCCTAGCAGCACCTGATCGGCCGAGTAGTCGTTAGCGTGAACAGGTTTGGAACTCGTCTTGGACCCTCTGAAGATCTTGAGTGAATCCAGCAACGTCGAATTCATGGTTGCCACTTTCCACACAGAGATAGTGCCATCGGTGCAGCCAAGTGCCATGATTGCGCCGGAGCTGCTGGTATTCACGCAGGTTACCACGGATTGGTGCTGCAGCAGCCGATACAGTAGTGCTCCATCAGCGGTCGAGTGAAATCTTGCTGAGAAGTCGTGATGGCCGACAGTGCAAATCACCATCCCGGAATGCAGCAACGCGGTCGAGTTGGAGGCGCCCTGTTGGGTAGACAAAAATCGCTTTTCGCCCAGCACTTTTCTGCTTTTTCGATCTTGGAGCTCAACGAATTCACCCGAATGCTCACTACCAGAGCTCGTCGCAGATGCTGCTCCTTTCGACTTGCTAGAATGCTGGTGATGCTGTGTTTTTGTCACCTTTGGTCCGAATCGATGAGAAGAAAGCATGCCGTTGCTGTCCACACAGACAAGCTGCGATGTGCCTGGGATCAGCTTGATAAGGACAACAGGTGCTTCATGGGGGACGCTCAACACTGTGCGTTGAAGTTGCGGCGATGCTGAAGAACTTGACTTAGCTGGAGACATCACATTACTCGAGAACAACGCGCTTAGTAGCGATTGTCGTTGTGGATGAGGTTCGCGAAGAACTTGGGTGGGTGTTTGCCCAAAATGCGCGATTTGAGACTGCATCGAAGACTTCACGACTGGATCCGTGATGGAGTCGACATCAACCATGCCCTCATACGTAAGGTAAAAGAACACATTGTTCGCCTTCACAGCAGCGGCTCCACGTTGCTTGCAGCCAAAAACTAAGTCGATCCAGTGATGAATATTGGCCGACACGTATTCACTTTCCAATGCCTGACAAAGCAAAAAGTTAGTCGAACGTTCGAGTGTCCAACAGTAAACTATTAAACAACTTGTAAATGCACGTACCACAAGGTTTTTCAGCACAAAATCCTCTGGTGAGCTTGCCCAAGGAGGAAGAACAACGTCATTCACATCCGCGCCGCTTTGCCTGGTACCTAGGTCCAGCTTATTACAGTTTACCAAGAACTCTGGTAAGTAGAACCATTCAGGGGTCAACTCCTTTAAGTCTGTGTAGTCGGTGAGGCAGTTATGCCACGTTTCCGCGATTGAGTGGAATAACCGATCCGCGTGGTCAAACTTTCCTCCCTGGATGCTTAGGGCGTACGTGGTAAATGGTTCCAAGCGGATGAGATAGTAGAGTACGGCACCTATGTTAGAATAGTGAGTTCCATACCTGAAGCACAAACAACATGAGATGTTAGCGCTTGTCGTTAAACCTGCCTCAAAAGAAAATACCCACATAAACTTGGGGATATCAGGATCTTCAAACGCATTATAGCGGTCAACGAAAAACTTGAGACGAGTTGGTTCTAGAGCTCCCATTGGCTTAGTGAGGTCTCGATAGGCCTCCCTCCGACCGAAATCCAGCGTAGCTGACTCATAGTCCGAGATAATCCACGGGAAAACGGGGTACTGGGTGAGATCGTTGTATGTTCGACCAGCAATCGTGTTCAACCACATCAGGTACTCAAAAGTAGAGATTTCGTGCTGAACCCAGCGATTACTCATCGGCGAATTGCGAAATAAGCTGCTAGGGTGACGCAGCCTTCGAACACTTGGATCCCGCTTTAGCAATAGCGGTCTTCGAGCCATTAGGGCCTCGTGAAACAGTACCACATCCTCCGACGCCATATTAAAAAAGTAAGTTTTCCTCGTGGATTGAATAAATAGCTCCAGTGCCGTCGGCTTCAACAAGTATCGACGCCGATACATGCCCACTATATCGTCAATTCTCCAACGCCGGCGTTTAAAGAGAAATCGCCAGGCTTTGTCCACAGGTAGTCCAGACATTTTCTCAACAACTACAGTATCGTTTTCATCAACCACGCGTTCAGCCATGAACCGAAGTGATGAACTGGAGAGAATCAATTTCCCCTCTACCACATGCAAATGACGTACAAGCTGTGCATTTACTTGCATGTCAATCTTAGATCGCACATTTGTACGCTTTGCCGCCTTTTCATGTTCGGCGCTTCGAACGCTAGACGATTGTGGGAACAGCTCTGGAAGACCATCATCAGCTTTGTCAGGAGCGCGTTTCGACTCCATCATTTTAAGTGAAGATGGTGTTAGCTCCAAAGATACGGTATCCGAGACTATGTTTTCATTGGAGTCCACTTTGCTTCCTTGGGTGCTATCAATGTATGTGGAAACTTCTTGCACCAACGCTTGAGCTTCTTCTGAGACTGCATCTTTTGTCGTGTACAATGAGTCCACTCCATATTCGACCGCGTCCTTAGCATCTTTGACAGACCTTTGAAAATAATCAGCGACGCCACCAACCACAGTCAAAACAGACGCCCCCAAAGAAAATGGGCTCAAGGGTGACGCTGCCTTTTGTGATAACATAGGCGACGAGGGAGATGGAGATACAGGTGCAGCTATCATAGTGTCTGAAGATCCAGGAATGCCAATTGGGTCAGAGGCAGTACAAGGCACAGAAGAAGAATGTTCGAGTTCAGTCGGAACAGCTACTTCAACCTCCGGGTCTTTTTGCAGTGATACGCCCGATAGTTCCGGCAATTCGTCGTCGTCTTCGGCATCGTAGAAGTTCATATCGTCTGCATCGAGGTCATCATCATCAGATGTGCCACCATACGCGCTCTCAAACTCCTCAGGATTGGATAGTGATCGAATTATTGCTGCTCGCACCTGAGCGTCGGCAAGAAAATCACTGTAGTCCGATCCAGCATCACTTCGCCAACTGTGTTCCAGATCGGCTAAGCCCTCTTGAATCGACCCACGGAAACGGCGACTGAGTTTTCTGCCACTTTCTTTACTCTCCGTTTCGGTAAGAGAGGATGCTGGGTACTCGCAGCTTAAATTTCGAGCGCGGTATTCCTCAGTTACTCTTTTCAGACGAAGACGCATTCGAAAGCTGTTTTCCCTTGAGTCAATCTTGAGAATTATCCCATCGCCACCAGTCCTTCCCCCACCGTCGTGTTGAGAGTTACTACATCCCTGACCCGAAATGGGTGAGGTCAGATGATCTTCGCCAAACAGAGACGTGGATGCAGCGTCGTGGCTTGAGTGAGCAAGCAGCTTATGCACACTACTTGCAAACTTTTCAGTGCTGTGTTTCAGCTCTACAAGCCGCGAATCATCTACCGTGTCTTGTTCACTAGCACGAGCTGCTTCGGCGGCCTCATTTTCGGCAGCTATTTCCTCCCATAAAGCTTCGCACTGCTGGAGCTCGCAACCTAGCACTTCTGCCTGTGAGCTGGCGTGTTGCTGAATAAGATACGGATTAAACTCTCCAGCATTGTGTTCGATTATGTATATCCACCGGCGGATAAAGTCAGAGTGTAGCGCATCAACATACTTCTGAAGGATTTCTGAGTCACAGCACATGTGGTGCTTCTCACGATGAAGCCTCCAAAGCATGAAAAGCTCGCGAAATTGAGATAGGTCACTGAAGAACGTAAGATCCGTTGACGACATAATCTGTAATGTTTTTGTCAGCTCTGGTTTGGCACCGGGGTCGCGCAAATGCAATGCTGTGTTAGCCAGGGCTACCATAACCTTAACGAGCAAGCGAACGGTCTCGATGTCATGTCCTTCCAGCGATCTTTCCAGTATCGTGTAGCAGGCATCCAGCGTGTACATGTGAATCAATTCTCTCTCAAGAGCTGGGCCTGTGTCTTGTAAGTCAGTGAAAAACTTCGAGGAGTCCGTTATCCCAGATAGTGGTAGGGCGAGGGCCATATCCGGAAGTACAGATCCAAATATTGGTGGAGTCGACTTCCCGGGGGAGTACGATCCAGATAATGGTGAAAGAGAGCCACTCGAACGTTGCGATGATGACGCAACCGGCAAGGAAGCAGTTAGCTTCAAAAGCTCCAACACATTGTGGAATTTTCGGACTAGCTCAACGTCAGTGGTACTACTAGCTTGTGCTAGTGTTACATGCGTGATTGTTGTTTGGAGAGCCAAAAATATCGATCGTGAGCGCGACGCAACCAGGTGCGTAAAGATTGCTGTTTCTTCACATGCAGCCTCTGATCCATATTCGGCATTTTGGATTAAAATTGCCATCAGGCTATCCCAGTTGACTCGGTTCATATGAGGTAGAACCACCTGCCATAGCTCGAATGCTTTGCGTACAAGAATACTCTCTTGCCCCGGTGAGAGAACCACGTCGCTGGACTTTAGACGCGCACTCATTTTCGTGGCCACTAACGAGCTCTGGGATACGATCGCAGCCACTTGACAAAGATTCTCCCAGATGATCTCGGACTGAGGCATTGAGTGTTTTTGGCCTGCTTGGCGTACAGCTAGCTCGCAAATTACTGCCGTTAAACTACAAAGATCGGACGGTGTTCGGCAGTGACAGAAATAAAATTCCAGGAAATGCATCCATCCATTTTTGACGTGAAGGATGCAATAAACAACAATGTCAACGATCGTCTGATTGGCAAGTTTGCGGGTGAGTTCGCACCAACGCTGTGGATACTGGTTTATCACCATTTCGATAATTGCACTTGTGACAGCGTCGCTTTGGCTGCGGCTCTGGAGAAGACTGAGCGCAAAATCGCATCCTGAAACATCCCCCGACTCTGCAATCAGTTGAACAGCTCCAAGTTTCGCAAAAGTTGACGTCGAATCAGCACTTAGGAGGACGCATGCTTCGTTGAGCTCCTCGGACTGCGTTAAACTTCTTTCCCGCGTCATACCAATTTCAGCGCTAGCGTTTGCAGCTGCAGCTACAGATGCCCCCAGAGTGAGTGATCGCAAACGGCTCATCCATGACGGCCATGACCTTATAGCTTCTTTGACGCTATCTCCCATCGTAGGTGAACTTAGTTGAATACGAATTTCAGACAGTATGCGCGCTTGGACATCAAAATTTGCATTGTGGATAAGACTCAGCAAAACGAACGGAATAAACGTCATGCGTGCAAAGCTTCCAGTACGAACTTCCGCGGCGGGTTTTGTGTTACCGAGAGATGCTCGCTTCCGCCCGATGACAATATCTAACAGCAGATCTGCAACATCAGACGTGAGCGTGTGAGCTTGAAACGATGAGTAGAGCATGAGCATATCACTTTTGTGTAAAAGCACTTTCTCGGATGTGTATAGCTCAAACAGCCGAAGTGCAGCTAACCGAACGTTGTACTTTGTCGATAACATTGGTCTCCACAAAACACGCACTGTTCCTTTGGAGAGCTTAAAAATATTTGTAGTCAATTGTATCTGACGCGTGGGTACACCGACCGCAATTTTACGAGGCTCAGTTGATGCCAGGTTCTGTGTTAGATACTGCAAAATATCCTCCACATCAACACTGTCATCATCACAAGAACGTTTTGTTTCACACTGCCGAAAAATGTAAGCGATCAGTTGTCTCCATTGATCGCTTGCAGTATCCTGAAATGGAGGGAAAAGCAGAAGATCCATCAAATTTTGAAGAACCAAGTCGCGCAATTGAGCTAACTGTCTTGAATCCATTTGGCTTGCTGTCAATTCTTCTTTATCTGATGAGCCACCCAATGTGTATACCTGTAAGATCAAACGACAGAAAAAGTTGACATCCACCTGGTCTTTTGCGTCCAAAGAGCGAGAAAATTCGCTTAGTGATGCTGCACGTGATACAACTAGCTTCCCAGAATTGCTTGCGGGCGAGCCAGTGTCAGATAATCTACTCCGTTCCCGTAAAGTCACCTTTTGAAGAAGCTTTAGATACGTTGGCAGCACTTCACCTAACAGTTTTACTTGTGTGTCAAACGGCGAGAGAAACCAACTTGTGTTGAAGAAGAGTAGGCGGTAGATATACTCCATAATCTCTTCGTCGCTTTCTAAAAAGTCCGTCATAGCTTCCAGGATCGAAACCACCCCATTCAACAGATGTACAGATAGATAGCTGGGCGAAATTGACTGCAATATAAACTCCACCACTTTTACACCATGCAATCGAACAAAGTGTGATCTGCACACAGTGCTACGACGAAGACCAACACCAACAAACTCCAGAAGATTGGATATTTCCCCCATTCCAAACTCATGCACTGGGTGAAAGTCCGCCATCTCTGGTATTTGATCGAGCAACAGTAACAGGAAGCACGCGCATCCACCCACGGAATCTAGGGCATGAACAAAACTCTGAGTAACATACGCACTCGTTCCAGGCCCTAATGACCCGTGGCAATCATTACCACTGACATCATAGCAAACGCGCTTTTTCAGATCACAACTCCGCGCATCATAGCAGAAACAAAATTTCGATTTGTCTGTAAGTCCCACGTTTTCAGCTGCGACCGAATTTAGGTCATTCTTCCAATGCGTAAGCCAGTGTAATCTTTGCACTTCCGCCTCTGACAATGCCAAACCAAAAAGTGTTGGACTCCACAATTTCCCTTTCAGACTCTCTGTGAGGGGCTCAATGCCTATGCCATTCTGACCTCCCATCATCATCAGTGGATCTGGATACACCAGATTCCCATTGAACACACTCTTGCCGTCGGCAAACACTGTCAGTTTATCCTTAAAGACCATCTTTTTCGCGTGCACGACACACACGTGTACCCACTCCTTTTCCATCTTCTCAATCCACTCCGCAAATGGAACTTCAACTTGTTGGGCAGCCCCTTGAGCCGCAAACATCTTCACAACCAACGAGTTCCTTTCCAGCGCTGCCGACACTCCCTGTCCATTTTGTCCACGGAAGCTGTAGAGCGGCACAACCGCCGCCAGGGCGTCCAAATGAATTCCAAAGCTGCAGCTGTAGCCTCTCTTCGTGAACAACTGCTGGTCCGACGGCACCACTAGCCCTGCATTAGCTCCTCGCATCGTGAAGATCGCGCGTGGCAATGTATCCATCTCCACCAGCTCCTTCTGCATCTGCAGCCCCCGCCGACGGGCAGGTGGCCGCCCGAGCCGCAGGAAGTCGAACAGAGCCACCACGTCCGTGGCGTTCATGGACTGCAGGCACAGATCTCGCAGCATATCTACGAGGGCCTGCAGCGTCTCCTCGTCCACCTCGTCGTGGCTGCTCAACGAGGTTAACGAGGCCAGAAGCGCCTTCAGCACTGCGTTGCCTCTCTTAGCAACATGACGGGACCTCGTGGCGTCGGCGGCCGTCTCCAGGAAGGCCTGGGCGTCGTAGAAGTGGGCGGAGCAGGCCGCAAACAGTCGCCGCAGCACGTGGAGCGTCTCGCGCCGCGCCTCCGTCGTCTCAGCCTGGCTCAG
>JAHWLF010000688.1:0-11788 GCA_024679295.1 Phytophthora parvispora
GGCGACGGCCTCGTCCTCTGCGACGCGGCTGACGCAGGCGGCGCCCAAGCCGCCAGTGGGGAAGAAGAAGAACCTGACGGAGCTGTCGTCCGAGATCCGACGCAAGGCTGACGCCGGGCGCTTCAAGCGCCAGCGCAGCCGTATCTCGATGATCGACATTAACGAGGTGAAGCAGATCGAGTCGGAGAAAGCGCAGAAGGCGGAGGAGCGCAAGAAGCAGAAGCTGGCGGCCAAGGAGAAGGAGAAGGAGAAAGCCAAGGAGAAAGAGAAGGAAAAGAGTGGCGCTGCGGCGGCTGGCGCAGCTGCCAGCTCGGGCGAGAAGAGTGGAGCTGCGGATGGCGCTGCAGCGACGCCTGCTGTCAACGAAGAGCACGCTGCTATTGCTGCCGACATTTTTGCGATGCATCAGCAACCAGGTCCGGACGACTCGGCACAGCAATATGCTCAGCAGCAATTGCAAACGGAGGATAACACCGAACACGCTGAACCGAATCAGAGCGCAGTCGGCGACGACTATGTCCCTGACGGCACCCAGGCCTTGCTGAACGCGGCCTTCCACTCTACACAGGACATCATGAAGGAGGTCGTGAGCCAGCAAAGCCAGCAGCTGCAGGACCAGCAGCAGATTCAGCAGCAGCAACCTCTTCAGCCACCCTCGTACCAGGAACTGTATCGACCCCAGCAGCAAATGCAGATGCATCATTTGGCTCCACCGCAGCCTCAGTATCACCAAGGCTTTGAGCCGGAGGATACCCTCAACAACAGCAACCCCAGCGCGGTCCCGTTAGGATTTGGGGGCTACAATTACGGCACCCCTGCGGGATACTACGGCGATCAATTTGGAAACTACGGCGCGCCGCAAGACCCCAACGCATTCGGTTCGACGGCCTACGGCAACTCGGCTATGGGACAGCCAGACAACGGACTCGGACTCCCGCCCCTCGGCAGCCGGCAATTGGGCTTCGACCCAACGCAGCAGCAGCAGCAACAACACCAGCAGCAAAACCAAGGCGGGTACATGGGATCAGGAGAATATTGGCGATAAGCGGAATTGTAGATGGCGGGGAAGAGGAGCCGTGAGGGCGAAGGCATGTGCATTTTGTATCCAGTGTTACCACGCCCCAATCCATAGGCTGTCATCGTCCCTACACTAAAACCGCAGGTAGTAATGGAAGGCATGGATATACGGGAAGCCCCCAACGTTTCGTACACAGTCGCCGCGCTCGTATCCGTCAGGGATGGAAAAGGTAGACGCGTTCTGCGGTCCCACCCGGACGTCTAGTAGATCAAACGTCAGCAGCATTGTGGGCTGCCCGTCAATAATGTTCTCTTCTGTCAGTCGAATGGGAACTGCACCACCACGAACAGTAACAAAAAACCCGAGTAAGCTGATGAATTCCCCCAGTGAAGCAAATCAATTCGTCCGTACCATTCGTAGCAACTTCACTGTACACATGCACGCGCGCGTCCTCATGCACATGCACCCAGTGCTCGCAGACCTTTCCCCTCACACTCTCCATAGCCTACGCAACAAAAGCCGAATCGTCATAAGCAACTCTTGCCAGATTGCATCAATTGCAACCAACCAGCCCACCATACCACGAACTCCTGGGTGAAAGGGATCTCCGGTGTCGGCATGGCGTCGCCCAAGTACGCTCGCTCGCACTTGCGGAACTCGCCGCCCTTGACCATGAACTCCTGCTTCTACGTAGTCGAAAACACGACGCATCTCGTGAGACCCGAAGACGCAATTGCAGCAGGACACCCAACTACCCCGTACCTGGTCGTAGCGCCGCACGAAGGTTTTGCCAGCATTGTACCCTTCCAGCATTTCGGCCCGTGCGAGCTGCTGGTCGAAGTCGTACTGCACCTTCATCCTCCCCATGGACGGCGGATAGTCCTGCCGAGGGTCGGTGAGGTGCGACAAGACTTGCACCTCCGCTTGGAATTGGCGAGGCAGTTCAGGGGGTGAACGCGCGCTGCACGCAACATTGGCAAGCAGCAGTAGGAGAAGAAGAGCAGGGAGCAGCGCGGACATCTTCGGTCGAGGAGCTGCTATCGATGAATGATTGGCGTCGTTTCGCGATCTTTTTTACAGTCTTTCGATAGTCGTAATACAAAGTTCAAACGTAGAATCGGTAGCAATAGTAACTGTTATGGTTACCGACTAGGGCATCGCTTCAACTTGATACGGTTAGTAGTCGTACACAGTGGAGACTTTGATGTCGGCGAGCTCGGTACTGACGCACTCTTTGCCCCTGATCTGGGCAGCAGGAATGGACAGAGTGTACTTCATGGCGTCACAGCTGGGAGAGCTCGGGAATATGTCGACCGTAGCCGAACCGTCCGCTCCGACGCCGGCCCTGAAGCTTGTGGTAGAGCTCGAGCTATGGCAATTGCCTCCGGCCTCGTAGGTAGTGACGCTCGAAAGTGCTGATTGGGAGCAACTTTTTCCAGCGATGTACCTCTCGACAGTCACGAATGGGAACCCCTTGAACGCGGCAGCGACATCGTTTTGGTACGTTTGCGTTGAGCTGCACACGGTGCTAGTGGGCGCGTATCCAGCATATCGGCAACCGGCCGAAGGAACACACGCATGTAGGCTACACGTAGTCGCCACCCATTGCACTGGAACTGCCGGCGCCTTGCAGTCGTACGCGATTGAATCGTAACTCGAAGTCACCGTCAGGAACAGCGGTGTTGCCCCACTACCAAAGAGTTTCTTGTCAACGACACCAGTGGGTCCTTTTGCGCATGAGTTCCCGGACGCCTGGTCTGCAGTGACAGCGAATGTCTTCAAACCGCGACTACAACTTGCAGAACTGGAGTAAGTCATAATTGTTGCTGATCCATCGGTCTTGCGTATCGCTCGGAAGCTGGTGGTAGAGCTCGACCGATGGCACTTGGTGTCGGCAATATAAGATCGGTTGGTCGAGAAGTTGTCACTGCAGCTCGTCCCGACTGCATAACTTGCCACAGTCACGTATGGATTCGAACCAAACAGTGCACCTAAATTCTTCTGGTAGCTTGTAGGCTTCGTGCAGATCGTACTAGCGTATGGTGCGGCTTCACCGATGCAGGAATCCGACGTGATGCAAGAGTTCTGGTCCACCATTTTAGTCACTAGCTGTGTTGGTACCGCTGGTGAGTTGCAGCCATTCTCTCGTGAATCATACACCATTGCCATCGACAAATACTGTTTCAATGCCCAACTACCGTAGACTTTGATGTCATCGAAGCAAACGTTGTTCACTGTCATATCTCGGGTCAGCGCTAGTATCGTCCCTGTCGTCGCACACGATGGCGAATCGGGAAAAACTTCAAGTATTGCTGAAAGATCGCTATCCGACCACGTCACTGTGTAACTTGCTGTCATGCTCATCTGGTGGCAGTTCATGTCCGCCCTATACGTCGTGATGCTCGTTAATTCTTCCGGGTTGCAACTTTGTCCGGAAGTGTACTTCTCCACAATTAAGTATGGGACCGACCCAAACGCGACAGCCATGTCATCCTTGTACGTTAAGGTCGTACTGCACGATGTGCCCGTGAACGGCGCAGAGTTACCAGTGCAAGCTGTTGATTCCGTACACGTGGTACCCACTGCTGTTGATACCACTGACGGCAGACCCGACTTGCATGCGTCGATCGATTCATAGCTTACTGTGGATGTTAAATACACTGGGGTCGTTCCAGCACCATATACCTTCGTATCCACAATGCCATTCGCCGTTCCGTCGCATGTGTTGCCCGTAGCCTGCGCCGCTGCCACAGTAAACAATATTCCGGTAGTGCCGCACACCGCATCCGTATACTGCTGCACATTCGCCGAGCCGTCTGCCTTGCGCGTGGCTCGGTAGCTCAATGCCGCACCCGTCCTGTGGCACTTGCCGTCCGCCAGATATGTCGTGATGCTAGACAACTCAGCTGCATTGCACGACTTGCCGGCGTTGTATTTCTCCAGGATCACGTACGGGTTCGATCCAAACGTAGCAGCCATGTCAGCTTTGTAGATCAGCGTAGAACTGCACGACGTGCCTTGGTAAGGCGCGGATGATGTAGCGCATGCCGTTGTTGCAGAACACACGTCCACAGCGACGACTGACATCGAAACGTAAGAAGGCAAACCCGACCTGCACTTCGTGGTATCTGAGTCGTAGTTCACCGTTGACGTCAAGTACAGCGGGGTCGCTCCTGCTCCATACACCTTCGTATCCACAATGCCATTCGCCGTTCCGTCGCATTTGTTGCCCGTAGCCTGTGCCGCTGTGATCGTCAGTAACGTTCCGGCCTTGCCGGTGGTGCACACCGCATCCGAATACGGCTGCACAGTCGCCGAGCCGTCCGACTTGCGCGTGGCTCGGTAGCTCGTTGCCGCACCCGTCTTGTGGCATTTGCCGTCCGCCGAATACGTTGTGATCGTTGTCAGTCCCGTCGGATTACAGCTCTGGCCAGGCTGGTACGCCTCCACGACCACGTACGGGCTTGCACCAAACAGGTATGGCAGTGTTGTCTTGATGAACTCGCTGTCTCTCGTGCCATCCGACATCGAGCAAACGGTAGCAGGAAACAGTGCGCTTCCTACCGGTGTCTCCACACACATTGTGCTCTCCACACAAGCATCAGATTGAACTGCCGTCACTAGCACAGGCGCTGTAGACGACGTAGTACACGATTTTTGTGCATCGTACGTCACAGTCGCATCCAGATTAAATCCTTGGACCGAGAGAGTAGCCTCTAGAAGCAAGGCGATCCCTAGCAGCACAACCCCTCGGTGCTTGGAGAGACCCATGGTCGTTAAGTAGTCGCGGGTAACCAGCCGCGGCAAATCCAAGACTGAGCAGTTTGCTGTCCACAGCGAAATGCCAAGGCCTGTCAACCAGTGATCAAAGAGACGCTCGTTTCCTGCTGGGGGACGCGCAAGGATCTTAACGTCCGAGATAATGAACGGATCGCAACCATCAAGAAAGATCTCACGTGCCTGTATTCACTGAAAAACTAGAGTCCCAATTGAATGCGTAACACGGCTTACCTTGTTCGGTGTATCTCTACTGAAGCATGTAGGTCTGGATGATCTGCATGAGACCGATGGGGTTGTCAATGTGCACCCAGTGACCAGACTTTTCCAGCAAGTGGTGGTAGACCTGGTTTTCCTGCTGGGCGTCCAGTCGATCAAGTAAATCTGGGGTCCACATGTTGTTCTTTGAGGCGTGGACGAAGTGGAGCTCCACGTCCTTGCCTTCTGTCGCAGGCGCGTTCTCCACCACAGGCCAGAGGTCCGTCGCCAGGAAAGAGCGGAAGAGCTGCTCGATAACATCAACGTCCATCTTCCACTCGTAGAGTTCCGGGCTCTTGCTGGCTAGACGCAAGTTCGTGGTAAGCCACTGGGCTTCGCCCAACGCCACGCCTTGGGCCTGCAGATCCTTCACAAGCTGTACCTTTGAACGGATCGGCAAAGGGATTTTCTTCACAACCGGCAGAATCGTCTCGATCGAGTTCGTCAGGTCCCGACTTGCGTAGTCCGTCTCGCCTAAGTAGCAACGACAAACAATACAAGGTTAGATGTCTCTGGGGGCACAATCCTCGTGCATCAGTTATTACCTGTCCCCGGGAGCGAGTCCAGAACCCACACCTGACTGGGTGGCGCGCGGTCGTGCTGCATGCACTGTTGCAGGTACGTCAACGCCACCTTGCCTCCAAACGAGTGGCCCAACACAGCCGTCGGCTCGACCTTCAAATGCTCAGCCAGCTTGCTGTGGCAGACAGTACCCCGTACTAGGTATCAGTAACAAGCTAGCTACCTGTGTAGCGCTCTAAGATTTGAGCACGTACAGAACATCGTTGGCACATGCCTCCAGGTTGTGCGGCTCCGAGAACGACGGCGAGTCGCCGTGACCTGAACCACACGAAAGAAATACGCAATCGCTTCAGTGAACACAGTTCCGTATTCAAACCCCACCGTGTCGACTTACCGCGGAGGTCCAAGCAGATGAACCGCCAGTCAGGGTTCGCCTTCGTCAGCCTGCAACGATTCCCAACACGCACAAGCCCTCAGTCAACAGCTCCTCGCCCACCTGCTAGCACCTCCAACAACGCCCTACTTCTGCGAGAACGTGCGCCAGTTGAGCTTGTTCCCTGCGTACAGACACAACCGTCGATGGTCATTCCAGCCTCCCCCCACAGTGTGCCCCCCACCCTGCTCTCCGTACCGAGGATGCCGTGCATCACCAGCGCCGTCTTCGTCGCCGTCTTGCCGCTGCTGGCGTCCTCGAACACCCGGTACGACAGCGTGCTCTTCTCCCGTCGAGCCAGCGCGAAGCTTTCATGCAGTGTCAACAAACCATACAGACCCCACCCGCGTCAAAAAGACCGACTCCCCCACTCGACCAGCCAATGAACGAACGGATGCAGCGCGATTGCACCTGCGAGTGGCAGCTCCGCGACGCGCAGCCGAGGCGAATAGTCCGCTGGCGAATAGTCCGCTGGGAAGTCTCATCGAGCGTCGAGCGTCGAGCACTTGCGGCGGCAGTCGGTGATGGATGAATGACGCACTGGCCGACCGCCGGGGAGCTACGGCGCGCTGTGATTGGACGTGTCGCGAATGCCGCAATCATTTACAGCATGGCTACATTTCGCTGCTCGTGCACGATGCGCTTCAACATGGTCAAGCTTGAACCGCGAGTGGATAGATAGTCTATTGTTTGTTATTCGTCTAAAGGCTTTCGGTCACCGAAAGTTGCCTCGGTGCTCGCACCCTTGTCCCGCTTCCACCTCCACCGTGGGCCCGTTGTGGAGCTGAACGACGTGACGGGCGTGGACGAATTCATCGCAACCACTTTGGCCGACATCTTCCGTACAGACGCAGGGACACGGACAGCCACGCGCACGATATCGGTCTTGCCACCGCGACTGCCTTTGCCGCTCCGACTGCTTTTGCTGCTCATTCTGCTTCTGCTGTTTTTGCTGCCGCCGCTAGTTCCGGAGCGATTCGGCAGCGGTGCGACTTGGGCGTCAGAGACGGACGAAGAGTTGGGACGTTCTCTTGTTGTTTTGGCGCTTGCAGCTTCGCTAGCTGCACTCGCGGCCAGATCGTGCAGACGGATGATCTTGGGGACCAGCATGAGCCCAATTACAATCGTCGTGGCGCTCAGCACGATAAATGAGAAGAAGAGGAAGAACGCGGAGGCGGACAGCGTCACGAAGTAGCCCATCGGGAGCAACAGAAGACTCGAGAAAAGCACGACGCATGCAGAGGCGAAGATCCAAACGGACTCCTGGAAATCGGACGAGACTTTGCGGATGAGAATTGACAAGTAGAGCCCACCAAATAGCATGATCGCTTTCCAGAAGAACAGCAAACCGACGAAGACAGAGCTGCTGGAAGCACAGCGAAGACGGTCCACTGTCAGCCCGCCGATTTCAGCGTCGCTTTCTGCATTAATGACTGCCCTGGATGGCGAAACGAGTTCCCAACTCACCAAGATGATGATATCCACGACGAAAAAGCCAGCAAGAACTTTCATCATCGTTCTGGCCGACAGTACAACGCGTTTCATTGCACTCGATAGGAACACGCGGTATACGCGCATGGATTTCACCACCAACGAGCCAAATATTAGTGTGAAGGACCCAGATATTAACGCTGGACGCAAAGAGCAACGTATCCGTGACGGCGCGCCACTGTAGGTAACTGTTGCGACGCACATGAGTACACCGCCTAGCAGCATTGTCACGAGGAACTGGTACTGAGATCGCTTGACAATGGGCATCTCACGTTCATACACCACAAAGCCAATGCATGCGAGCATGATGCATGCAAGCAAACACGCCAGCACGAAAACCGCTTGTGATGCTGTGGTGCTGTAGGGCACGTATTCACAGTCAATCATAACTGAATCAGGGAGAGACATACCGTCACTGCATTCGCTTGAGAACGTTGCGTTCGCGCTATTCGGCAATAACCAGCGGTATGTCACCTCACGTTGACCCGAGGTTGTGCACTCAGAAACGTCGTACGTATAGAAACTAGTATCACATGTCGGTTGTGTGCCTAGGGTTGCCCACACCAGCCAAGTGTTAGTGTTTCCAGTGAGCCAGGAACATGACCGACTAGTGGCCAGAGTGCTGGGCAACCGCGAGTTTGGCAAATGGTACGGGTCACAATTATAAGGCAGAGACTCGTTTTCGGGTCGTGGCGATCGCCAATGAAACTTTACTCGGCGAGGGAAAGAGGCCGTGCCGTTCGATGTTGTGTCACACCCCTCAAAAACAAAGCTGTAGTGAACATCGTATTCACACGCAGGTAGAGGAACTAACCAGCCATTCCAAATAGCATAGTTTTCAGGCGAGCGTAGCCAACTGCAAGCTGCCGTAAAGTGGCTTTCGGTCTCTGATAGGATACCAGCACCGCGTAATTTGTCGTAGGCACGAAGTAAAATGTCCATGTCTTTTTCAGATAGCATGAACATATTCAGGAGGCTTGCTATTCCACCCTCGTTCGAAGATAACACATTGGCATAGTATTTTCCAAGAAGTACGTGCGGGAAGTCGACACGAACGGGATTGTTCGTCGCCTTGCCATAACCATTTTCTCCAAAATCACCCGTATCCACCGCTGTTAGCTCGGGTGTAGCCCATGGCAAAGATACACGCTCGATTTCTCCCGAGTAATGTTGGAAAAACTCGTCAGGTTGGTAATTGTAGAAAGCTACAGGTGTCTTGTTCGCTAGAGCTTCAGCCACATATTTTGCTGCCCCAGATATACCAAGAAAGCAAAAGTAGGCTGGTATTCCGTTGTTAGACATCGACGCCTGCAAATATCCAACATCGTACGATGCGTCCATCATAATGACCACAAGACACTCCTGCCCCTGCAATTCTCTTGCTGTACAAGCTTCAGACCTGGAGCACGAGTCCTTGCACCCTAATACATCATCAACACACCCGGACTCTTTCGGAGGGTAATGATCTGAGTTGTTGAAGAGAACTGAGGCGCGCAACTCGTAGATCAAAGCATCTTTATCACGATAATCTCTCCAAAAATCAGCGCTGAACGATGGCGACGCAGCCAGCCCAGTTTCAATAATCGAAGTGCTTGCAAAAAGGCCTGACAATCCGTCATATCCTACGCTTCCAACGAAGGACGATTCGTTGGAATACACAGCGAGCGAGCGCACTGTTGCTGCGTCCATCCAAACTTCGATGTTTGCATGCGTTGGAGAGCAAGTTCCCGTTTTGACGGACGACATTCGCTGTGTCATATCTGCTGATCCGGAAGCTTGGAAAAACGATACTTCATACCCTAGCTACACCATACCACAGTGAAAGACAATGTTTAGTTCTGTGAAGAAATAAAAGACGATAACTGTCGCATACACGCACCAATTCCTGAGCTAGAATAGCCAGAACCGTCGAGGAGAGTGATTGCGAGCTCCAGGTGTCGATCTCCAATACAAGAGTGCCATTGACACGCCCCGGGTTGATCACAACTCCGTTGTTGTCGACACGTGCGCCAACACCATAAAAAACTGAATCGGAAGGCATACAGTCAGACTGGAAGAGCGCTTCACGCGATCGGGCTGTACGAGCATCGTCCACGCGGAACCGTGGAGTACCGAGCGCCCCGTGCAAGTATGGATTGATCAGTGTGCCAGCTGAATCGCGGTCTGTTACCGAGATAGACAAGTTTGCCGATATCGACGCTGCCCACTCATCATCAAAGCAAGTTCCCAACAATTCGTTGGGAGCGACAGCTGCAGATACCTGCGAAAAGAGAAGTGCAAATGCCTAAACAAGTTCATTAGTCAGTGCACAGTGACGCATGTACAGTGCCATCAGCACTCACCTGCCAAGCAAAAAATGTTGTTGCGATACTGCATATACTTCTGGCAGCTCGCGATGCCGGCTCAAGTCTACGACGAGCATGAAGCATTGCTGACCGCCGTAACTAGCGTCTGCACCGTCAGGTGCACAAGGTCTGATGGTAAGTAGTTGACGGCTTATGTCGGAGAACCAAGATAGTCTGCTTCGTTCGTTTCACCAAGCCAAGTTTATACCTCCAGCTGCAATACGCCAACAAGTACAATCATCGAGCTATTGCTTTTGGATTCGAACAACGTATTATGCAAACTGTTCGAAGTGTGCGATGTCGATGCTGGAACTTCATACGCCGCGGAGAATTCTCGAGGGCTCCCATTTTGCTGATCTAAGTGTGATCGTTTACTATTTTAGAGCAAGCAACACCACTAGCTCATGCTAGCATAGGACACAAGAAATCATCAATGTCGTGTCGTGTCCAGCAGATTGCTAGGGCGACACGCCAACTTTAGCAGTTGCAACGGATTGCGCGTTCGCATAACCAGCAAGCGGTAGTTTGTAGTTCAGTGTCTTTATTAGTATTTGAACGGTGCGCTTGCACCTCCCTCGAAAAACGAGTTCCGAGCCCTAGAGTCATTCATATGCCGGCCTCCTGTGCCTTGTCCAGTGGAACCCCTTCACAATGATCCCAGCGGTCTCGGCTCAATCTGCGCTCTATTCGTCGTCCAGCTCCACCCCCTCCTCGAAGCGACCTCTCTTTTTCATAAAGTCACTGAACGCCATCGAGCCCAAGAGCAGCGCCACCACCGCCGTCTGCCCGTAGATGCGCGTGTGCATGATCTGCTGCGAACGCTGGATCGACGTGTTCATGCTCTGGTACGCGAATATGAGCCGCCCACGAGCGGCACGCCCACCGTCGCGAGCATACGGTACGGGTGGTCGTACCAGTAGTTAGCGGCACGTTGGTACATCTTCAGCGAGGTTTGCTCGGGTGCCCGCAGCTCGACGAAGTTGGAGTCCATGGCAGCAAGGTACATCTGCGGGTTGCGAGCACCTGCCAGCATGCGGTTCTCCGACACGAAGGAGAAGACGGCCATCGCTGGCATCAAGGCCAGAGCCGTCTTACCGCTCACTCCAAGGCGGGCACGGAAGGCTGGCCAATACTTGTTCGCCGACAGCACTGCGGCGCCAGCAACCATCCCTGTCACGGACCCGGCCTTGATGCCGGACACGTAGGCGTGCCACGTGATGACATCGCGCGTGGACTTGGGGGCCATCATCGAGTTGGAGGAGTGCTGCATCTTGGTCTTGCTAGTCTTGTTGGGATGCTTGGACTATGGTTGAACGCTTGTTAGTCGCTTGGTTGCTCCTCGCTGGGAAAACTTAGCTGGTTAAAGTTGTCGTTCGCTGTCTTGCCGTCAAATTCAGGAATGAGGAATTCGACGTCATCGGTGCGGGTCTTTCGGCGACAGGCCGCATGAATCGTGTGATGCGATGCAACCGCGAGCTCTGTCCTCGCGGTCGGCAAGGCTGTGCGCCTGACCGCTACGCTAGGACGCCCAGGCAGGAAATTAGAGCAAACGAAGAAAACAGAGAAGTGCGATAAGTTGGTGCGCCTGACTTGGCCGAGCCTGATCCCATTTGACGTATCCCACTTCACCCCAACGGCTCCGTGTTTCATCAGATCTTACCAGGTTTGTCGGCGTCGGCTGGCGCTGTAACCATACCCTCCCCCGCGCTTGGCTCTTACTGATGTTTGGTGTTTTATGGTTTGACGCTGGGGAGTGGCTGCGTAGACGCCGCTGTTGTTTCTGTTCCCGTGACTGTTTGCATGGTCTCTATCGACTTGCTACGACCTGTACATGACCTGTATAAGTATATATTCAACAGCGGGTCTACGCAGCTACTCCCCAGCGTAAAACCATGAAACACCAATCCTTAGTAAGAGCCAAGTGCGGGGGAGGGTATGGTTACA
>JAHWLF010000689.1:0-11757 GCA_024679295.1 Phytophthora parvispora
CGGCTCGAGCGCCGCCGTCATCCGCGCCAAGGGCGAGGACCGCACGGGCTTCGCGCGCATCTACTTCGAGAACAAGAACTTCACGTCCTCCACGGTCTTCCGGCTCTGGAGCACCACCACCGTGCTGGAGGTGCGCCAGTCCATGGCGGCCAAGATCAACATCCCCACAAGGGACTTCAACAACTACGCCATCGTCGTGGTCTTCCCCACGGACAACGCCGGCTCGCTGTCGGCCCGGACACTCAGGGACGAGGAGCTCATCTTGCCGCTCGTGGAGAGGCTGAACCGCGCGCGACCCGTGCAGGCGGTGGAGGCCGACGACACCATTGGAGGCACCACCAGGACGAAGGTTCAGCACAGGAAGAGACCCCCCGTCAAGTTCGTGCTCAAGGTGCGGGATGAGACGTGGTGATTGCAGTGTGTTATTTATTTTACTGAAAGTGAAATGTTGCTGGTTGTGGGGGAGCAGGACGTTCAGGGATCTCATTTGGACATTAGTGAGACCGCGGAGAAGGCACCGCGCAAGGCTTCGGACACGCAATCGATCAACTTCCCAGTGTTATTAGGAAAGGTAAGCAAGTGGGGATGGTTCAAGAATACGGTGTGAGTAGTGGCGCTCACGGATCGAATCGTTGCGCAGGGTGTGTACTCAGGATATCTTCAGAAGGCGAGCTCGAGAGACCGGAGTCTGTGGAGAAAGCGCTGGTTCATCATCAAGGGAGACCAGCTGCTGTACTGTAAGTCGAACGTGAATCAACAAGATGTGACATCTATAAGTTTGCTGGGTGCGGTTCTTGCAAAGGCCAAACCGGAAGCGGTACGTGGTCGACAGCTTCATTCGGGAGGTTTTTTATGAATTCTAACAGTGCCGTATTTCATCACACCAGGGCGTCCCGTACGCGTTTCAACTTAAGACTCCTCGTCGCGACTACGAGGTTGGTCACTACTTGCAAAACTGCATGTTGCTATTTTTTATTGCGGTATACTAACGGCGACGGTCGTTTGCTTACGTTCATTTTTCAGCTCTCAGCCAGTACTAAGGACGAAATGGTGGCTTGGATTCACGCGCTGCACGTCCAAATTGGACTGTGCTCTGAAAATCACCGATTGTATGAGGCTGAGATATGGATTACTGAAGACGTGAGTGCAAATTCGAAGTTGTCTCTCGTGTCCCCATGTAGCTAACGCTAGGTTGTTGTTGCTGTGGCTGTGGCTGCTGCAGGCTGTAACTCGTAGTGAGCAGGAAGCTATGCCGCCAAAGGCAGAACCGTCACTGCTGGAGCGTGTACTGTCCCGAGAAGACACGCTTAAGCTCTTTCGTGACTTCGTCTTTACAACCAACTACCAGAGTTTGCTGGATACGTGGATTGAGTGTGAATTATTTCGCCGAAGCTGTCTCGCCCGGGAGAACGGCCTTGTAACCAGTGCAAATATGGCAAACCGACGGACAGCACAGGACGAGTGGGATCATCTGAAGTCTATCGTCCACGCAATCCAGTTTCTCAATATTGTGCACGCCGACGAGCTGAACCAGCTCCGACAATCGTACCAGGCGGAACAGAGTAAACGCCGCCTCAGCATGGCCATGAACAACGACGGCTATGAGGAGTACCCGCGAACGGACGTCATTGTTCCCGTGCAGATGAAGCTTTTCAAGGCCATTGAAGCCGGCCCCTTTCAGCAGTTCCTTCTGCAGAACGGATACCGACTTCTGCTGGAGCGCATTATCGGCGCGATTGCGTAAATCCCGGGTTCGTGAACTAGTAGTAAACTTAGTTACAAGCACATCTCAACGATAGCAGTTGAGACGGATGCAGAGTGGACGAGCACTTCTTCGTCGCTGATATCGTTGGCTCTAAGTGAGTTTTTGGGGCACGTATCGAGATGTACAATAGAGACAACGATATACACCTAGTTTTTTTAAAGACACCTGCTTGGTTCATCGCTTAATTGCTTCACTCTGAGTGCTTTTCTCGCACTCTAGGTCTTGCGGCGTGTCATGTGATCGTAGACCACAACTTGCAGATATTCCTTCGTTTTGATCTCGGTTCGTGTTGAGTTGTCACCAGGGTTTGCCTGGAAGGCAAAAAAAAAACTGTTAGAGGACTAGCAAAACTCTGTGCCACCAGGAAGAGGCATACTTTCGGATCGACATTGACGACCTTCCGGTCACGCTTGTTCTTGAACAACAGCCCGGTCTCGCTGTCGGCGATCACTTGGAAGTTTGGCGTTGAGTTGGAGGTGGATGTCTGCGTCTCCCAGTTGTAGTAGCTCAGGTCCGACGACTTCGGCAGCAGCTTCTTTTTGCGCTCGAAGTACGGCTCAAACGGTTCGTTCTTCAAACGAAGCGCATAGTCGATATACCCGCTGATCTCCTGCCCCTTGGCATTCTTGTCGCGAATGAAGATAATACACTAAGCACAGCACACGCTAGATCAGCAAACCAATCTGAGCTCATCAACTAACGTTGCCCTCACCGTTAGCTTCCCATTGCGCACCAGGTCTTCTCTGCTCGCCAGCGCCGCCAAGAACGGGTACTGCGACAGATCTTTCCCGGCGCTCGCCAGTGGCTTCGGAGCACTGGTCTTCTGTGCATTGCGTTCTCTCTCCGCTCGCTTCCGCGCTTCGAAGTCGTCTCGCCGCAGCGTCTCGCCACTTCCTCGATAGCCCAGCTCCACCAGCTGCCGGGCGAGTTCCTCGTCCTCGAGGTAGAACAGGTCCGTCTCACTCAACTGCGAGTCGAGGTAGTCTTCGTACGTGGCGAACTGGTCCAGCGACTCGCTCGCGTACTGGTAGTCCTGGGGCTCTCGCTCCGCCGCCATGTTGGCCGCGAAAAGACGCACAAATAACTTCAACTTCAGTTCCTCCAGGAAAAATGGCTACATCCCTGTTAGATTCGTTATTGTATTTCCTAGCGAAATCAACAGGATAACGTTCAGTTCGCGAAAAAGTCGACAGCACCATGAGCTTGAACTGCTTCAGCTCGCGCGCCGCCGTGGAGGCCGAGTCGGAGCTCGAGGCCGCGTCCAAGCTGGTGGAGCGCGCCTTCAACCGCATCCAGAAGTCAGACAGCAAGCGCGACCGCGTGCAGCAGGCCATCAAGGACACGCGCGCCGGCAAGGCGCAGGAGATGGAGACGCACCTGCAGTGGCTGCTGCAGCAGAAGGCGCAGCTGGAGCAAGAGCTCAACGTGGTGGACAAGCAGCTAGAGGAGAAGCGGATGCGGATCGCCGAAAGAGCTGCTTAAAGTTGACGTTAAAACGTTGGAGATTTAACGGGTCCTTACTTCATTAGTGCAGTTTTAACGTTAGTATACGTATCGGCCACGTGGCGATGCCTTTTTTGCTTGTCTTGGTAATGATGCAGTGAGGTGAAGGAGTTGACGACTTTGCACTTACTTTCGGTCGTTGTTATTGCTGTTAATGACAACCGGAATAAACCCGCGCATATTAAGTGGGAGGCTAGCTTCGACGGACTAGTTACTAGGAGGCTGGTCTCGCGGGAGTATGGTCGCTACTGGCGGTGGGACGCACGGACGAAACAAAACTGAGGAGGGCGGACTTAGATCTTGGTCTGCGAGTGGGAGAACTCACTGTCGTCCGAGTCGCGCGCGAAGATCTCGCTGAAGTTGACCTTGCTCATAGCGATGGACGAGTTGCCGTACGACTCGGCGTAGCTCGAAAAGGACGAGTTGCCGTAGCTGATGACGGACGTGCTGAACTCGCCTTCGTCGTTCAGGACTGAATTGCTGAAGGAGGACGAGTACTCCGAGTTGGGGTGGTCCATCACTGCTGTGGATGACCGGTTGCTAAAGCTAGTGCTGATCACTCGGCTCGCTCGAGGAACCTCGGAGCTCCTCCGTTCATCGGTATCGTCGTCATGTCGTGCCACCTCTGAGTCGGATGCCGATACCGAAGACGATGTTGAGATGCGTGTCCCTCGAGGCACTGCTGCGAGCTCTGGAATCGGGGAATTCGGGACTTGCTCGCCGTCCTCTTCTGGTAGAGGAGACAGCGCCGCCATGTCGGGCAGAGCACTGGCTGCAGTAGAACCGGGGAAGTAGCCGCTGTTGTCCGGGTCGTACATTTTCTCGAGCCGGGCCTGCTCTTCCAGTTTCTTCTTGCGGCGAATGACCACAAGAGCGACGAGACCGCAAAAGCCGAAGGAGCCCATGATGACTCCAACCGTGGTGGAGGCACCGCCACCTCCCTCGGAAGATGTGGAAATCGACTGAGCACCACCTGAAGAGGAGCTGGAGGCAGACTCCGTTTGCGTCTTGCCCTTATCGTCGTCCGATACATCACTCGCCCGCACCGACCCAACAATGTCGGCTTCGCCCGCGACGCTATCACTTTGGAGGTGCGATCCCTCCGAGCCCGACGATGAGCTGTTCGAACAGCAAGAGCCCTGGAGGCAGAAAGAGCCTATGAGACCGGCGTGATCAGACGAGTAGCAGCCGTCGTAGTTGATGCGCGAGATCTCGGATTTCAAGTGGCACGCATCCTCGCTCTGCGCGCGGAACAAGGTGAAGTCGTACTTGACGGAGCACGTCCCCGACAGCATATCGCCGCAGAACGTGCCCTCGTCCGATGGGTCCTCCATGTTGTTCGCAAACATGATCTGCATGGCGGAGTAGCTCTTGAGCGCGTTAAAGTCCCCAGTCACGACGATGAGGTTGTCGCCTGCATCGCAGTTGGTCTTGATGCGTTCGAGGATGATGTTGGACCCGTTCTCCTGGGCCTCGTCGTTGCCTGGCGTCTCGTAGTGCGTGTTCAGCACGCAGATCGTCGCTCCGGTAGCGATGTGCTTGAAGCGGCCCCACACGCATGTGCGGTAGTAGGACATGCCCCACCCTGCCGACATGGTGTCCGGGTCCGGTCCGAGCCAGAACATGCCGTTCGTGATGAGCGACCAAGTGTCCGAGCGGTAGTACAGCGCATCCCATTCGTTGGCGTTGCCGTTGAGCGAGCCCGTGCTCTCTCCGATGACCGAGTAGGTCCCTGCTAGCTGCTCGTCCAGGTACGTCTTCTGAGCGTCCGAGGTCTCCTGCGTGCCGACAAAGTCCGCGTCCACGGTCTTGATGTTGCTGATGACGTTCTCCTTGCGGATCCCGTCCCAGTTAGCGCAGGTCGAGCCTGCGTCGGTCGAGGCCTGCGACGTGCGAATGTTGAATGACATGATGTTCACCTTGACGTCCTCGACGGCGGCCACCGTCGCTGCCGCGCACAGCAGCAATTGGGCGGCCGCGAAAAGCACCGCCCGCATCATTCTGGGCGGGTCACTGCAAATCCGCGAGTCCTATTTGTACTTTCGGGGGGGGGGGGGGGGCCTAACGCTGTAGCCTGTCCTGCCCAAGGTCTGCCTGCCTGCCTGCAAGTTCCTGCGAGAGGGATTCACGGGAATGACTATGAACGGGAATGCGGGCACGGCGCTGACCGGAAGTGACGGACAGTCCGAATTCAATCGCCATGCGGGTGGACGGGCTCGGCGCCATACAAAAAGCGCGTGCAGAGGGGAGAGGCCTTGCAGGCCAGGTGGTGTGCCTGTCAGCCGTTGCGGTTGAACCCCGAGGCGGCTATGTTGCCTATCTTTTGGGAGTCAGACCAAGTGTACGGTCCAGATCAGCTTTGCCAATTTTCGGGAACCACCGTATCGAACGCGATTTGTATGCGAACGACTGGGGGACCAAGCAGAACGCTTTCATATTTAATTCGTTTTAGTTTAGGTTGAAAGCATTCGTTTTCGATGACTACCATGATTAACAGATTAATCATGTTTTTTGGCCAGCGCGCACTAAAACTGCCTAGCGGCGCATACTGGAGCCAAGAGGAACGGTCACTGCAACGGCGAGCTGCACCTGGTTTCACGGCACGATTGCAGTCTCGAGCCGTTGCGTCGCTCATCCGATCGACAGCCATGTGTCCCAAAGCGCTTGGCCGGCGACATCCTGCAGAGCCTCCAGTACTGTTTGCATAGAGAGCAAGCGCCGCTGCAGAGTCATATGCTCCGGTGTTGTTGTTGTTCGTGGAGCTTGTCCCCGAGCCACCCTGCAAGTGCGGGCGCGACTAACGCGACCTTCTCGTGCCCCATGCGGCGCGACGTTGCAGTCCGATCGTTGAGAGTCGCATCGATCAGCACTCTTTGGCGCCGTCGCGGCCAAGAGTTTCGGCGTGCAGGCGGTTGCACGCCGACTGCAAGCCTTTGCGTGCGAGACCACCGCAGCAACATGGTGAGTCGCCGTCATGCGCGATTAAGATGCGCCGGGATCGGCGACCTTGACTGTTGACGAAGTGGCGATCATGGGATTGTCGATTTGACCGGTCTTCCGACGTTGCGGTCTTCCGAAGGACGTGACGCTGAATGGCGTTATTGCCACGATGGGGGTTCAATGGCTACGGCTATTATATGATCGAGGGGGGCTAACCTCAGGTCTTACAATGCAATGCAGTGCATTTAGTATCTGCGTCGGTGTGGTCGACTCGTCAACCACTATCGGTCGCCGTATCGCTTGAATTCTCCTTCGCACGAAGCACCTTCGATCGCCGACTGCCAATGCGACCAGCACCCCCAAGCCCGACGTGATTGTAATTTGCCGGAGGCAACGCCGGACCGAACAACGGCAGGTTACTCGCAAACGCAGAGCTGGCACCGAAACCATCGCTGGAGCTGCTGGTGATTGAAGTAGAGCTGGTCGAACTGGTGCCATTTCGAAGCCGCTCAAACGCTGCGCGAGTCTCCAACGGCTTCGCATCTGCTGGTGTAAATCCGGGAGGGGCCTTTTTAGTGGTCGTCTTTGGCACCACAGTTGGTGCTGGGGCTGCAGACCCGGCAAACGCTGAGAAGCTGTCCAGATAGAGACCCGTTGAACCTGCCCCAATGAAGCTGTTCGATTCGCTGCGGCTGCCTGAACGCAAGCTTTCATCGCGTTGGTTACCGGCCGTTGAGCCCACCAAACCTTGCCCCAGCGTGTTGAACGACAAGGTGCCGTTCCAGTCTTCAAGAGTTGGAAATTTCGCCGACAGCGACGGCGGAGACGGATCGTTCAAGGTGTCTTGCCAGTCTTGCGCACGCCATCGCTCTGACAGTGACTTGAAAGCCTCGAAAGGGCCCTCTACCTTTTGAGGCGATGGCGTGCCGATGGATACAGCTTTATCGGATCCCAACGCAGGTTTCAGCTGATCACCAGGAGAGCCGAACGTCTTAGGGATCTTCGCACCACGGCTCAGCTTCTCAGAATCGGTTTGGAGGCTAGTCGAATGCGAGGACTCCGCAGCACTCAGCTCAGACGGATCGGAACTATCTTCATCCGACGATAGATCACTGTGCTTGTGGTCACCATTGCCACCAAGAAGCTGACTCAAGATGATGTTGGGCTCGGAAACGGGTTCGTGCGCTTCAGATGATAAAAGAAGCGTGCCCTTATCTGTACCAGTCTCGCGCAAAACTTCTTCTTGGATATCTTGCAAACTTTTTTCGGTCGCCGTAGATGCTGCGTCAGACGGTGAGATCTTCTCAACTTCCTCTACATGTACCACGGCTGACTTGTTGTCCGCCACCTCCACCTTTGCGACCACCGGCGCCAAAACGACATCACCTTGGTGTTCTCTTGCTTCAGGGATGGCTTCATGAGGTAGAATGTTTTCGGATGGTTGATCACTTCGAACACTGGAATACACACCTTTGCGACGTCTCTCCAATAGCGCAGCCACTGCTGGTGTCACCACATGAGCTGCTGGGACAAACGCTGCTTTCTCCATGGCTTTCAAGTGGCGGTTGATTGATTCCAAAGTTTGATGTACCGCATTCTTCTCGATCACGGCTTCCGATGCCGCGATTGATTCTTCACCATCAGTGCACGATGTCATCACTGTACCGGGTTCTTCAGCACGTGTGGGCAGACTTACAGCTTGTGTTTTGTTTGTGGTCCGGGAAGCCCATTCATCGTATATCAAGAACGATAAAGAGTGAAGTGTGGAAATAACGGCGATGATGCCCGCTAGCATCCATACTGCGCGAAGTGCATATCGAAACGACGGTGACATTCGAGAACGCAGGCACGAGAAAGCAGCATCAGCAGTAATCGTGCCTTCGAGACGAACAAGCTTGACACTGTCGCTGCTATCGATAAGTAGCCAGCTTGCCACCTTAGTCGATAAACAGCTAGCACTAAATGAAACCTGGAGGTGTGCAAATTTACCAGACTCGACCACCACTGAATCTCCCTCGCTGCTACTTGTTACCTTGGAATTCCCCAAATAAACCTCAAAGTCACCAGCGAACAATTCTGTCTTTGATGCCCAAATCGACGGCAGCCACGAAATATCATCTTCTCCTTCTATCAATACGCGATAGATTGTAAGTCCAAATGGGCCCGTATTTGAGAGCAGAATCTCAGCGCCTCGATTGTAATCTGTCAACACGTCGCGCTGAGTTACATCAAATCTTAGTGTTCCTTCAAAATCGATGATGTCGTCAAGCTCAGCCACGCCAGTGGCGAATCGATACGGAATAAAGCGGGTGTTGTCCGAGTTACCACTCTCTGTTGGTGCATCCACCAGTAGATCCAATGCACCCTTGCCACTGCGAGCATGTAATGACACAGGCTCGATATGCGATAGACTGTTGCGCACAAACACGACCGTTTTCACTTCTTGAACTTTAGAAGGCAGGTAATAGATTGGACCGAGCTGAGCCTCTTCCCCAGCATTGACCTGAATGACCTTCTTTCGAAAGTAGAATGGAGGCACGTTGAGGTCTACTTGTACTTCCCGTTGTAGTTCTGCAGAATTTAATGCGGCTTCCTTCCACTCATTCAAGCACAACACTGAAATTTCCGTCGGAGTATCACTTTCAACGTCATCCTTGTCATAGTCCAAACCTTCGTCGCACGAATAGAATTTAGTTTCATCAGCTTCTGCTCGTGTTAGTTCCATCAGAACGGAGACATTGCTTGGGTTGCGCACATTCACAAAAATGTGGCTTAAATGAAGAATCTCCGTCAACGGAAACTCCTTACGCTCAAATACGGTAGAGTCATCGCTTGGGTGTGCCAAAGCGGTGACTAGGGGGCGCTCAAGAAGGGCTGTGACGGTAACTTCGGCAACATCATCGATGATGTCCGTTTGCAAGTGCACTTGGGTTTCAACAGTCGAGAGATGATCAGATCCTAGCGTAGTGCTCCAAAATGCATTGCGGCGACTTAACGCAGCTAGATCATTTTCATCAACCAGTTCGCCATAGCCTGAAAGTTGCTCACATGTCTGATCCGCCACCGTGGTCGGTTCTGGAAGTAGACAGTCAGCGAGAAACAGCGCATCCGAGCACTTGGAGTCAGCCGCTGGGGAAAAGAGCAAGTCCAACACGTTTTCAACTTGCTTTGGGGCCATTGCGTCGCGCATAGACAGCAGCTTCAAATACGGACTGCTTGTTCTGGCCATTAATGGGACCACTGGGTGTTCGAATGTGTTTCGATATTTCAGATGAATAACTTGCGTACGCCCAGGAAACATAGATGGCAACACGATTGCTGGCGTAATTGGCTCCACTGTACCTTGCACGCTCCGTAACCTAGCATGAAAATGTAGTACTTCGACAGGTGTACCAATGGACATGACCGGAACTGTAAGCTCCCCGAGAGTGTCCTTAGCTTTAACTTTCACGAAAAATATGATCTGGTGGCCAGGCTGGAGAACAAACGTATCGCCAACAGTGACAACGCTGGTGTCGTTGCTCGGTTGCCCAAGCATATCATTCGACGCTTTTGCATGCTCTGCGATCGTACTGTGGGCTGCTCTTATTGACAAATCCACAATATCGTTTGTCGGAGCGCTCATAATTTTCAGAGTAACTGGAATTGGGTTATCGTTCGTTATTTCCATCACCTCAGTGCGAGCCTTGTGTGATGCTACTTTTTCCAAATCGAACAGCAATGAGCGGCATAACTGAGCACCTTGGGTGTCCGCGATTCTGTCTCCACCATCAATACGTGGGGACGTACTCGGTACGATACCATCTTTAGGTACCACCAGACACTCCGTAGAATTTGAGCTGTAGTAGCCTGACACCGAAGTATTTTTAAGGCCTCTGCTTGAATCAACTCTGAGAAAGCCGTGGTACACGTAGATCTGGATACGGTGGCGAGTTACGTTTGTCTCAATTATCAAGGGATACGATCTTGTCGTCGGGAAGCCTTCTTTGATTCGCACTGCAGGAGTGATCTGAAGGGTAATTCTTGGCCAGGCCGATCCGGCAGCCACCACGCCTTGCTTGAAGCTGTATACAGTTACTTCCTGGGACCCATCTCCATCAGACAGTGAATGCTCTATCCAAACACGTTGCAACTCCATCGGAAGATCGAATCGATTCCACAAGCGAAGTTTTTGAAAAGCACTCGTTCCAGCCATTACCCCCATTGAGGTGTTTTCACCGATAATTGACACCAACTTCGTAGTCGATGTCTCTTCATCATCTACAATTTTCCCTTCTTCAATCGTTTCTGTGGTACGATTGATACCTTCACCACCATAGAATACATTTTGCAGAGGCAAAACGACTCCAACTCGGGTTTTATTAAGCTGGAAAGCCATGTTGCCTCTGACCACTTGTCCATACAATTTCAATTTTCGCTGCCCCAGCTCCGAGCTGGATGCATTTGTTTTCAAAAGCAGTGATGCGAAGCAGTAACCGCTTCGTTCTGCATCGTCCACACGAAGTTGCACAGCAAGCGCACTATATACTTGCGTTCGTGGAGGAATTACTGTCGATCCTCCCCACAGTTGTGCTGACACGATCAAGTTGCTCTCTAAAACTTTTAATTCCAAAACATCAATAGGATTCACACCGGCATTAAACAACGTGAAAAATACCTCTCGAGGCTCGTCCTCGTGAAGGTCGGTGAGCACTCCCAGGTCCAGCTCCTTCGGTTCAATGTGGATCCCAGGCTTCAATACCGTAATATGCACTGGAACCAGCAGCAACCGATGATTACCCGCGGCAATATGAATGTGCGTGAAATAAACACCAGGCGTGTTCGACAGCAGCGATACCTTTATCAGCGGACTAGTCGTGCCCGCTGGCATATCCCACGCACCGCGCCCAGCTCGCCTTGCATAGTCCAATTCTTTATCGTATTCCCCAGGCACTTCTTGCCGTGCCTCCTTCCCATCACCTTCTCTCGGCCATCTCGGCCCGATCCACTTGCTACCGTTGAGCAACTCGATGTGCACAAAGCTGTCCAGCGCGTAAATTTCCGTGATTCGAATGGTATAATCCACGGGGTTGACAAACTGCAGCGACTGTCCAAAGCGGACCCCCGCCGGAACCGACGCCTTGATGGCACTCACTCCGTATCGATTAAACGCCACCTCCGGGCTGCTAATGGGCAGCGCAAATAGTCCCGACGTCGTCAACACCCTCAAGTGAGCGTCCACTCCATTGGGCTCCACCTCACTAGGCAGAAAAACAAATTGCAAATTGAATCGGTCTCCGGGGTCCAATCTGATGCCACGGACATCGGTGGCTAATGAAAACCCGTCGTGGGTGAAGTCTGCTCCGTCCAGCCTCACGGACACTCGGCCGCGGTTCTCCACGCCCACGTAGTACCTCTGCGGCGAGCAGGTCTCCATCCGCCCGAGCTCGACGCGAGGCGGCGTGAACTTGATGGCTTGGTCGTCCACCGCTGCGTCGGGGGCGACGCTGGTGTCCACCGGGGTGCTGCGAGTGATGGACAGTCCGTCACTGCGCTGGCGTCCACCGCCG
>JAHWLF010000690.1:0-11753 GCA_024679295.1 Phytophthora parvispora
CGCAGTCCGTGCATTGAATTGTAGTATTTCTCCATTACCGCTAACGAAGCAGTACATATCTACTACTGCCGCAGTGCTTCAAACGGACTATCCGGAGCCTGTGCCTGAGCGAGAGGCATCTGACGGATTCCCTCCTCCGGAGTATGGGTTTTTTGACGTACAAGAAGGGAGCAAACTTCGGCCAAAACACTTCGACGGCGGCACTACATTTTTACTGGCACGTGTCTACCGCTGCCGAGCTCTTTACGACCCTGCTACCATGACTGATTGCATCGACGTGGTCGTGCCTGGATTTGGAATTTGTACCATGAAGCTGGACGCAGGGGATCGAGAACGTCAGTTCGTCCGCGATACTGCGCCAAGCTCCAAAGCTAATAAGCGATCTTGCTATCTTCGTTCTCTCGATCTGAGTTTCACCAAAATTGACGAGGACTCGTGCGTGATAGAGCTGCTGAGGCTGGTCGGCGGAGATCTGCGCACACTGAATATAGTCAACTACAACAGAACCAGGGAAAGTGTTGTGATACTTGATGATCTGGCAGCTGCTTGGTCCCAACTAGAAACTCTTACGCTTGTGTCTTTAAGTGTGGGGGTCGCATTTGGGGACGATCTGCGCAAACGTTCGAGGGACTGAGAATATACTGGGCCTACCTGAATGTCTGAGTGACAGCTACTATCGGATGTCGCGGCGATCACCATTGCCCACAACCAATTCGACGCTTCCAGTCCCGCGTACACGCGCGCACTCACAGCCCATAGAGGTGACTATCTATCTCTAACCAAGGAAGCACTGTCGATCAGGTCGAAAGCAGCCGTTCTAAGTGTTGTTCTGGATCGAGAATTCCTGGTCACGGCCAAAGCCGTCACTCGTCTAGACACCAACGTCCTAGGATTGATTTTCGTGTTCGCTGCGACCGCCGAACAACGTTCAGTCAGGTTCATGCCTTTGGCGACCCACCCTCGATTTAAGTTATACCTTAGCGCTTAGCTCTGCTTTTGAAAGAGAGCACCATACATTCATGGGTAGAAGCCCTATCCAAATTTCAGGTGACTGGAGCTCCCGACTCCCCACTGCCACGCAAAGTCAACCATCCGAGTATGGAGTTTCTAGAGCGAATGCCCTGAGACGAAAGGATCGATGCACGCGAGAGAAATGCTGGCCGAATTGCCAGGAGGAAACCTAGGAATACTTTGGCGTCCATGCAAGGTATATCTGGCAGGAACCTTGTCATCTCTTGATGTTTATCTGTCGGCGCAAGATCTAACTTACTCAATCTTCTGGCGAATGACATGCATCACTGTTGTCGGCTGATACATTTATTATCGTTTATTACCATGCGTTGCCATCGGTAGTGCAGTTTACAGCTAGCAGACAGTTTTCGTCCCACCGCTGCTTGAAGTAGGCAGTGATTCTTCGCCCTCTATCGCGCCAAGATATCCACTCGGCTCGCTCTTCCGGTGATATCAGCGGAAACAAATCTGTGGTCATGCTGTGGTCTTCTTCAGTGTCGTGAAGCATGACAGAGTCGATAATGTCGTCGTAGCGCAAACGCTGGTGGCCTCGTACGATCGACATTTTGCGCAGCGGATCGTTGCTGAAAACCACGCGCTCGCCGAAGGGGACCTTGCGCTTGAGCGAGCGTCCGACGCCAGTTTGGATGAACCCTCCCTCTGGTAAGCCAGTGATGTCTGCCAGCGTGTTGAGAATGTCATACTGCTCCGCTGCATCATCGAGTACGAGGCCCACAGACGCACCTAGTCGTCCCTCGGCGATGATGGCGGCTGGTACTCGCGTCACGGACTCCTCGTGGGTATTTTTCATCTCGGCTTCCGGCGCTTGGCCGTGGTCACCCATGATGACAACGATGGTGTTGTTGAGAATGCCCTCCTTCTCCATGCGATCCATGAATTTTCCAAGCTCCACGTCCGTAAAGTGCCGCATCTCGAGGTAGTTTTTGATGTTTTCTGCGTACTTCTGACCTTCGTAGAGCGCCGAGAAATCCGGCTTGGTGGCATTTGCGTACCATGTTGGGCGTCGCTTGTAAGGCTCATGACTCGAAATGGTGTAGTGTGTCACGAACACTGGCTTCTTCGGCTTTCCGCTGGCTACGCTTTCACTCTGCTCCTTGGTCTTGTTCAAGAGCAGGTCACCCAGAATCTGAAAGCTCAGGTCGTCGTGAACGCCCCAGTTGAATCCTCGATGCGCATCGCCGTACCAGTCGTCGTGGGAAATGTTGTAGTCGGCCTCCGCGAACTTCACTATCTTGTGGTTATTCCACACGTTCTCATAGCCATGTGTGGGGAGGAATATGTCCCAGTTATCAAGTGTGATTGAGGACCCGGTCGTGAAAAAAGTTTCGTAGCCCTTCGCCAAGAACAACTGAGGCAAACCAGAAAGCTCCGTGCCATTCCTTCCGCCGGTAATGGCTGTGTCCACGCTGCTCTGATAAGGAACCTGGGCAAAGATCAAACTCTCCAGCGATCGGCTCGTGGGTGTACTGGACCAAATGTTGCGGAGAGCTACCCCGCGCTTGGCCCACCTGTCGAAGTTTGGTGTGATGGTAATGTTGGTTCCTTTGAAAAGGTTAGACGGGTCGTCCTGTCCAACGAGGTAGCGCGAGTCTTGGTAGCGGAAGGACTCGACTCCGATAACCAGCACGTTCGGTGGGTTGTCCTTCGAGACGTCGACATCAAAAGCGAGTTCTCCGCGGAAGCCCGTGGTGCGTCTGTAAAGCGAATCGGGACCGAAGAGCTTGTGCCTCTCAGTCCGATGGATGAACATCTCGACCCACGGTCTGTCGCCGAACTCATTCACAAACGTGCCATCTGACGCTGTGGGCTGTAAGGAGTGAGCAAACAACTCGTTTAGCGTGGCGTTCAATCCACAGTAAACGACCAACGGCGAGCACATGGAGCTTATCGTCACAACACCGACAGGCATGATCACGGTGCACGTGAGAACGACAGCGATCGCAAGAACATGTTTCCGCTCGAAGATCATGAACGAGAACTTGTCAACCGTGTTGCTCTCGGTCGAATTCGTGGACTCCGTGCTATCTGCACCTTCCTCGAGAGCGAGGCCCACGTACTTGGCCCCTTTGACAGACTTTCCAGGAGACACTTCGGCACTCATTGTCACCAAGTGCGTTGGGTTCCACTGAGCTAGATCAGCCCAAGTAGCCCACAAGCGGATGAATGCGAAGAGCGTTGAGACCATCACCAGCATCGCCCCGAACTGGTATCCTCTGTAGATCTCCTCGCTGGAGATCGGAGCCGCGCTGAGGTATTCTCGCTCTCGGATCAGAGTGGCCAACAGGTTGAACGAGAAGCGCATGTCTCGATTGACCACGAGGAGCATGTCGGCGACGAACGGCGCCATCATGGCGAAGAACAGCAACCACGAGACGATGTATGTGGTGAAGTCACCGACGACGCGCGTGACGAATTCGTTCGGTCCGAGTCGGTTGTGCGCCTCGAGTTTCAAGGTGTCAAACAGCCACAGAGCGCCTGTGAAGTAGGTCGCGCAGACGAAGTCCTCCATGAAGCCGAGCGTCAACGCTGCAATCTTGAAGCCCGGTGTGTAGTCCTGGGGGCTGCCGTACATGCCGACCAGGTCGTGGAGGGTGAGGCACCGAGCGACGGAGAAGCAGAACAGCACGAACGCGTAGACGAACACCCAGCCGAACCAGGGAAGAGCACCGAGCTCTGCCAGCGTCAGCATCTCCCTCGGCTGTAGCCTTCGCCGAACTCCTTTGGTCTCCGATGCATCGTTCCCGGCGAACAGTTCGTCGTCCTCGTCGGCAGGATCGGTGAACCGATGTCGAGTCGACTGGTGGTCTCTTGAGCCGGCGAACAAGCTGAGAGATTCCATGGCGGACGTCGGCGCGGCTGGCCTGCAAACTCAAAACTGAGAGCACAGGACGGCCTCGCATGTCGGCACAGCCGACCAGATTACCATTCGCTATAGTAAACAGGCTACGTACACCTGAGTTCATTTGCGGATTTTTTTCTGTTAGAACGGTGAACCCCATCGCGAAGCTGATCCTCAACCGAGCACAACCTCGCGAAGGCTCAACCTCCTGGCTGCGCGTGTGGCGGCAAACTTGCCTAGCTTTTTGCAGGGTTAGGCAGTGTGGCAATGCCAGCGGATGGTGTGGATTACTTGACGCAGCAACGTCGGCTGCCGACATCATGGGCTGAGCCATGCCGGCCGGCTCTAACCTGACGATAACGCTTCCAGTGCGAACGGTAGCTGTACATACATAGTTACGCACGCTGCGGTGAGACTCGCACCGAGAGCTCTACGATTTCAGCGTTGTTTGAACGTGTGCGAAGTCTTGAAATGTAAGGCCACAGCGATCACTGGGTTTTGGCTTAGCCCCAAGCGTAAAATTCAGCATGAGGTTGCCGAGATGTGGTCAACAAAGGCTTAACCAAGTATTTTAATACATGTAAAGTTATGCCTATCGCCGCAACGCACGCTTTGAGATACAAATGAGCGCCAGCTGGACAAAGTTCCTCAATTTCGTGATCAAGCTGTATACAACTGTTGCACTTATTAATACAATAATACAACAAAAAATGCTGGCACAACCAGGTGCACGAAGCACTCGAGCGAAAATACTTTTGCCATGTAGTTCTCGCATTTCCAGCAGCGTTTACATTGGCCTCAACTTTGCAGTGGACTCGTTCCAGCCAGAGGCAGATGAGATCCGCTGACCCTATCGAGAAAATGCCACCACGATAGCAGCCTGGCGTGTGGGTTGCCGCTCCAGCCACAGATGCTGGCCCTATCGAGAAGACAGCACCTTGGTCTCGGTTCCTTAGACAGCCCGGCCCGGACAACACCTGCCTTCACTTAACCAGTGCCTCTTGCACAGTATCTCCAAACCCAGAGCTTCGTGTAAATAGAAGATCGTTTACGGGGGCTTCCTCTCAACATCATCACCAGCTGCAAACCGCCTTTCGTGGATTGTTGCCATGGTTCTGGACGATCACTTCCTGGGCCCTTGGTGGACTGCGCTGCGCAGCTGCCTGGTGCACTCGGAGCCGTATTACCCTCGAGTGCGCGCATGCATCCACTGCTACCCGTTCCCGGCGGAGACCGCCAACGACGACGCGATCAGCCTGGGGGGCCACTTCAACGTCGTCTTCCCAGAGGACGCCAAGGCTCGAAGGCAGCAACGACGCAAGTTGGCGCGCGTCCGTGAGGCTCTGGAACTGTTCACAGTGCTGGCGGCCGTCAACAGCCTCAAGTTCGCCCAGTTCCTGGCCGAGTTCATGGCGGACGAGGACGTCGTCGGACTCTTTTCCGGCAAGTACACGCGGGTCCTGCCCGTGTGGAACTGCTACCTGCCGGGGTCTTTGTCCCCTCGAGACCCGCGGCAACGCAGTCATGCGTGACATGGGGGCAGTTGTTCGGCTGCCCGGAGGACCCGTGGGTCTGCTCTTCGGACTTCCTCCAAGCCATGAAAAGAGTAAAGGTTATGAACTCGAAAGAGCTGGAAGTTTGGGAAATGTTGCGCCTCGAAGTCGACTGGGCGCTGGGCCACGAGGCGATGTCAGTGAGTGGAGAGCAAGACCTGTCTTGTGAAAAAACGGAGAAGGTGTTGACGCTGGATGAGTTTTCGAGTAAGCTGGGGACGCTGTTCGAGATGGAAACCCCGCGAGTCGTCCACTTTTGTGCTGCTGGAGACCGAGCTCGGGTGATTGAAGCGTGGAAGGGTACAGAGTCTCGGGCGTTTATCGGAGACGCTAAAACATATCGGGCGAGGAGTGACCATGAGAATATGCCGGAGATGACGAGGGCTCTTGCCATGACAGACTTTGCGAGTTTGACGCTGGAATTGGATGATATGAAGGCCAAGGACAAACCGGTGACGGAGATGTCGGGATTTCTGTTTAGTACGTTGATCAGCGGTCGCTCCGTGTGCAAACTGTCTGGGGAGCGCTGCGAGTCAGCCGTGCGAGAAGCAAAGTACAAGGAGTTAGAGTTAAAGCTCAACTGGGCGTCCAACTCGAAAATTGCTGCGATCTGTTCGGCCGCGGCTGAGTCGCCCCCAGTGGAATCGTTAAGGATATTTGCTGGCGTCATCCACTACGAGGCTGCGGCTATGAGTCTGACGCGTTGGGGCTGGCTAATGTATGGGCTTTGTAGTAGCGTGTCTACGGTGTCCGATAAAATGTTGCACGGAGGCACGAAGATTTCGGCTGACCCAGGAGTATTTGTCCGTCACTGCCGAAGTGCTAAAACTAATTACCCCAGAACCAATACGGGGCCCGGGTCCTACCGGACCTCGCGAATACGGGTTTCTCACAGTTCCAGAAGGAACAGAACTTCGACTTGGTGGTTTAACGAATGAAGGAAGCAACACGACATTTGTGCTGTCGCGCTCTCATCGCTGCCGAGCGCTTTACAACCCCGCAACTATGACTGACTGTGTCGATGCTGTTGTTCCTGGTTATGGGATCTGTCGGTTAAAGCTAAACGCCCGTGAACGCGCTAAGCAATTCGTCCACGATAATCCAGCAGCAGCAGCAACAACGACAACATGTCAGCCCGAACGCTCACGTCGACTTCGTGAGTTAAGCTTGATGTTTTCTAGTATCGTAGACGAGTCTTTGGTGGCGAGGATGCTAAGTATGATCGGTGGCGGGCTCCGACAACTCCGTTTAAATTATTTCGGAAGTTCGGATACCACCGTAGACCTTGCCGACGTGGCTGCAGCTTGTCCAGGCCTCAAAGATCTTCAGCTCATCTGGTTCAACGTTGTTATTATGCCCAGTCAGGAGCTGCACGACTGGGGTATCAAGGAACTGTCCATCGATGGTTGCCGATCCGTGCCCTGTCTATCCGAGTGTCTAAAAGACCCTAATTACCGCATGTCTCGAGAGCTGCTTAAACTGGTGGTCGCAACTCGTGAGGAGGACAGCTCTTCGGCGGATATCAGCGCTCTGAAAACGCACGACAAGGAACCCCTTCCACTTGTAAAGGAAAAGTTCCCACTACACTCAAAGACAGCGATGATCAGCGTTGTGATGAGTAGCGATGGGGCAAACCGAAGCGCAGGTCATGCCTCGGCGATTCATCTTCTCGATTCCGTCCTTCTGGGATTGATTTTCAAGTTTGCAGCGACGCCCAAGCAACGGACCGTCGAAGTGGGAAGTAAGTGGTAGTTCTCTCGGTTTTCAATGTACACGCACTCATTTGCAAGATTAGCTACGAAAAAAATCGTGAAACTTGCCATGAAGCGTCACTAGCTAAAACCTCAGCTAGGGGCTGCAGCGTTTAAAGCGCCCTCGATCATGCCGGAGGATATTGCTGTGAATGAGGGTCTTGAGTCTCTGATCACAAGTTTGCAGAGCGAGCGCAAGTGGCGGAACGTTCAGACGGTGTTACCCGAGTGTTTCGGGCTGGTTGTGCGTGTGCTGAAGGACCAGGCGCAGTTGATTCAACAGCTTCAGCATCGCATCGATGGCTTGGAGCGAGTTCAGGCCACGGCTGCCACTTCGGATCTTGTGACTGCGTTAGAGGAGCGCGTTCGTGTAGATATGAAGCGCCGGGTGGCGAGACTACGAAAAGAGGTTGGTGGTCTCTCATTGTGGTCATCCTTGATGTTGAAGTCAGCTTTTGATGGATGTGGTGGTCTTGGCAGGTCTCTGTGGGCTTGGAACAGCAGCAAACTGAGATGCAAAATGTCAAAATGGAGTCGAAAAGCAAACTGCTGCAGCAGCAGGAGGCAATTGCCACGGTGTGTACATACAGACGAAGTTTTCAAATGGTTCATCGGCTGACAGACTCCTGTAGAAGTGCTTGCAGGTTGAGCAAAGCTTAGAGCAATTACGCTGCAAGGTGGAAGAGGGGATCGGTCAGCTTACAGCTAGCACACAAGATCAAGTGAAAAGCTTGGAATTGCAATTCAAGTCGACGCGGATCCAGGATGCCGATAGGCTGGCGAAGATGCGGCAAGAGATGGCTCAAAAAGTGGGGGGTTTGGAGCACAAGCTAATAGAGGTTGAATCGAGGAGAGAAGCTGCCAAGGAGGCAACTCCGACGTCGCCAGAATCACGGGAAGGAAACGAGGTGAGTGGTGTGATGTCTCTTAAGCACGTAAGGTCATTGAGTGTCGATGTGTGCTTTCTCAGGATGCGATTCGTGAAGATTTAGCGTGCATTTCCCAAGATGTTCGAGAAATGGAGACTAGAATGGAGAAGCAGCTTGCTGGCTGGAGGCAAGAGCTGTTGGTGGCCATCAGCAAGAAGCTCTGCAAGAGTGAGATCACGAAGCTTCTTAGTCGAAAGATGGACGCGAGTATGTCAAGGTTGAGCGCTGCAAAATGATAATCGGCTACTAACGTTAATTATTAACCTTCTTGGGGTATCCATATGATACTTGAAATGGTAGTGGACGCGTGGAAGCAGCTCGCAGAGAAGGCAGACAGCGCTCGCGTTGATGATGTCACTTGTACTCTAATGGACAGCATCCAGCGAGCGCAAGAAACCATGATGGGCGACGTCGATCAGTTGCGCCAACTCAACGAGGCCAAGGCCGACGCGCTGGAGCTGGTGCAGGTTAAACACAACATGGTACGACGGAAGGGGGCTTGGATTCAAATTACTCTTTCCTAACGGCGTTCTGCATTCTGCAGCACAATTTGCTGTCTGTTGCTGAGTCCATTCAGCACGAGCTAAGCGCACTGCAACGGGTCGTGAACGAGAAAATGACTATTGCAGATGTGAAGGAGCTGCTTGACTCGCAGTCGACACTGAACGGTTTACAGAACGCCATGAAGCAAGTGGAAAGCGCAGCTGCTGGTGAATTCGCAACAAAATCTCAACTCGACATCATTGACCGACAGGTGCAAGCAATAACGCGGCAGCTACGCAGCGAGATTTACCAAGCTCGTTATGTAAGTGCCGCAAAACACCTTTACGAGAAAACGTAAACTTACCCAAGTGTTGTTTTCCTCCTCTATAGATCTGGAAGGATGGTCCTCCCAGCACAAAGCAAACGATCCGATGGAGCTCGCAAGTGGTGAACACAAATGCCGATATCTTCTTGTGGCAGTTTGGGTCCGATGAAGTGAGGTTGCTGCTGCCAGGGCTTTACCATCTGCAGGCAGCCTTTTTCACCAACTACTCACCAGCAATCCAAGTGCTAGTAAATGGTGAGCCGGCCGCAGTACTGCACTCGTCGACCGATACAAAAGAGGTGAGCTGTTCTCCAGCGTGCGGAAATCCAGCTATTCGACGTCTGCATCATAGTGCTGGTAACGTAGCGGGTCTGGCGATTGATGTGTTCCTGGCGCTACCTGCAAGATCACTTGTTGCTTTGTCGTATGACCTTGATGAGAAGGCACAGGGATTTCTGAACCTGCGAAAGCTGTAATGAAAGGACAACAACTTATCATCTGTGCGATACAAGTTGTGATTTTATTCATCATGACGCACTAGAATACTGGGAACGAGCCACTGGCTCGCATCACACAACAGCTGCAGACTGCATTTGTGACGGAGAGGCCTGCCTTGTCGATGAAGGGCTCTTCGAAGTGCGATCTCGCTTGGGCGTTGGCTCAAACGGCTGCTCCTGTCGGGTTTCGGGTCGCAGGTATGACGGTGGCAACGATGCTCTCCTTTTCTGGGAGCGCTGGTTGGTATTCCGTTGGCCTGCGAGTTTGTTGGTCGTGTGTGGATCCTTACGAGCTCGTGTCTTCTTGGTGGATGCTTCTGCTGCCGGCGTCTCCTGCTCAAACTCATTTTCCAAGCGCTTCAGCGTTTGGTCAGAGATATCGTACTTTGCAGATTGGGTAAGGACGTATCCCGCATCCATGAGCCGAGGCTGCAAAACCCAATTCACAGATGATAAACATTAAGTTTGTGTAGTGAGGTTCACAGCATATCGTTTTTGCATGCAGACTCACCGCATACTCCTGAATGTCGTAAAATAGCCGAGGGATCTCATCAAAGGAGCCAGCAAGAATGGGTCTCTGTAGCTCGTCCAAGATCACAAGTGCGGTTCGAAGGAGGTGTTTCCATCCTTTGAAGATAAATCCCTCAAAAACCTGCACCACTACGTCGTAGGAAAGTGCCTCCATGTTGGTGAAAAGAGTCATAAACCACCTGGTGCATCAGCGTTAGAAAGAATAGCAGAGGTCTTCGTCATCATAGCTACGGCGTACCCTGTTGCAACGATGCTTATCGGGAAGTCAATCGCTTGGAAATGCTCAAACAACAAGGGCAGATGCATTCGTAGAAGGCTGTCCAGCTAACATGACATGAAGCATCAGCTGCAAGGTTAACGCAATTCGAACTAGTTTGGCGAAAAAGCGCTCAATCTTACCTGAAAGCAGCGAAGCGTGAGATGGGGTAGTCCTGGTCCATACAGTCTTTCAAGCTCAAAGCGTGGAGATGCCAGCAGGCTGACGAGCAGCCAGAATGCGCGCGCTTCATTCCAGTCACTAACAGCGAGCAGCAACGCCGCAACGTGATCCATGCCCTGACAGTATCCCACTTCGGTATCCACGCTAGCACAAGCACGAAGCACGTTCTGCAGCGCTGCTTGTCGTTTTTCTAGAGGAATAGGAACTCCATTCGAGGTGCATACAGAGCGCGACGTTGGGTCTACGCTCTTACGGTGTTGCCGCCGCGCTGATATCCCGAACGTTCGGGTAACATCAAGGCGGATTTGTTCATCCCATTCTGACGCTGGCCCCGTTTCGCACTGTGTACAAATGAGCTCGTACACCTTCTCAAGCTCCATAGAGGTCGGTACCGAGTTCGTCGGCGAGGTAGTATTAGCTGCTGACTGCACAGGTTGCTCCCACAACGGACGTGACGTGGCCACGGGGACTTCATTCGCATCCGAGTCTTCGGTGTCCGACCCCGAAGATGCATCAAGCCTGGCACGCACGACTTCAGCCAAATCTGTGACGAACGCCCGCGTCCGATTATCCTTCAGACACTCGGCCTGCCAAAGCATGGCGATACTTGGGTCCGATGAAGCCGTGTTGTCAACGGAGCTACTGCTTCGAGATCGTAATCGAATGCAAAGCTCATCCGACACTGCTTGCAGCGCCTCTCGGTCGGTTTGCGTGAGGAAACTATCGGTATGCCGAATCATGACGCTCCATCCATTGTCTTCGTGATCAGAAAATGATTTGTTGTTCGCTGATCTCTGAGTGTTCACAGCTTCTCGCAACGCCGCGATTGTCGCGTCCATCTTGTCAAGTACGCGGTGTGCTCGGCATTGCGCCATCTTGAAGCTCATCGTTAGCTGCCGGTGTGCCAAGGCGAGCTGGTTTGAGGCTTCCACCGAGGTTTGAGCGGGCGCAAACCGGTGCGCTGCTGGCGGGGCTGGCAGCTCCATCGACGCGGAGCCTAAGGGGGATCCTCCATGTTGCTTCTGAATAGCTTCATCGAGAGCCTGTACGTTACAACCGGCGTCAATTGCCAGAGCGCGCAGCTTCTGCTCCTCCTGCTGCTTGGCCGCCAGCGCCTGCTTTGCTGTAGCCAGCACCGCGCGTATCCTGTGCTCCAGCTCCTGGTTCTCGCGGCTGATTTTCCTCGCCTCTCGAAGCTGCTGAGCGCGATACTCCGCCTGGTAGCACGGTGTGCACACGCGCTGCGCGCGCAGCGGGGCCCCTGGGCACAGCGCGATCTCCAGGATCTGTCCGCAGCAACCCCCACAAAAGATGGAGAAGCACAGTCGGCAGTGGTGGCGCCGCTCGCGCACGGAGAAGGGGGCGAAGCACAGC
>JAHWLF010000691.1:0-11738 GCA_024679295.1 Phytophthora parvispora
CGGAAAATGAAAACCGCTCCTTCATTGCATTCCTTGCTCTCTCGCTCAGAGAGGTCTCCGTCCCATTGCCGGTGTGGGAGCTGCTGCCGCTACCCTTCTTTTGGTGCCGCGTTTGTCGGCTAGCAACCTTTTTAATGTTGAATTTGGTCACGTGCGCCACAAGCATGATCTTGTTCTCCTGCGGAGAGAAGGTTTGGCGTTTTCGCGCGTAGCAGAAGTAGAACAAGGTGTAGAATATGAAAACAATGGCGAACCCGACGGCGTCGATGCCTCCGTCGTCGTGAATAGTGAGTAGCGTCGTTGCCATCAGTATCCAGATCAACAACGAGCAGACAGCGCCAGCAATCCCGAAAGGGCTGCGGAACTCGGAGCTTTTGATGTTTCGGTAGTTCCGCTTGAGCGCGATGTAGCCAATGCACTGACCCGAGTACGACATGGCAGCGGAGAGCATGCGAACCCCAGTGAAGCTCTCGCCGACCTGCGGCAAGAAGTAGACAAGTAGGCAGAGTGCGTAGCTCCAAGCTGATCCAATGAGGAGAGCATTATACGGGGTATTGCTGCTTGAAGTTGTCTTGGCGCAGAACGGAAGCAGTAGTCTTGACGTCGATAACGCGGCAATGAGTTTGCCATATGCCCACATAAATCCAAATGCCGTCCCAAATGCCGCCGGAAGCGATAAAAAAGCTGCGTAGTGGTTGGGGATCTTGAACATCAAGGAGAAGCCAATGTCGTAGAGGACTTCAGTGTTCGCTACGACCGCTAGACCCGGAGGCAGCGACACAGTAACGAACAACACCATTATCCCTGTCACGAATACAGTCAGGATGCAGCAGAGTTGGATGATAGGAATGACTTTCCTCGGGGCATCCGTTTGGTCGCAAGCCAGGCACAAAGCCTCGATCCCAGTGAAGAACCAGGCTGCGTGGGGGAGGCCCAGCATGAAGCCTCGGAATCCCCCCACAAAGGCCATGTTGGCGCCGAGAGCGTATTTCTCGAAATTGACGTACGGAAGCGAGCCGAAGCAGTAGATTAGAACAAACGAGAGGGTCAAGAATCCGAGTATTAGGTTGGTAACCCAGAAGACTCGATCGCCTCTGATCGCGATAGCGAGACCTATGACGTAGAAGAGAGCCCAGACAATAGGTTGATATGGCGTCAAGCTTGGTATCGCTTCAAGCATCAGTTCTGTGAGCGAAATAACGGAGGCCGACACGTAGACGATGTACTCGGTCGTATCGCAGCACCCGATCATGAAGGCAGGATAAAATCCGAGCGTGCATCGCGCCAGTCCGTACGCACCTCCAGCGAACGGCAACGCACCGTTAATTTCAGCGGTACAGCAGCAAAGCAGCAAGTATCCGACTCCGATGAGGAAGTAAGCGATGATGAAGCTGTAAAGCCCTGAGTGAAGCCCTTCGTTCCAGTCTGCATATTGCCCGCCGATAACGAGGATGATGCCCAGCATGAAAATGTCCAATTTGCCTGGTTTGTACTTGACAGAGGCCAAATTAGCGACAGGCCCGGCCGAGACAGCGTGGGGCTCTCGAGAACTTGTGTTCGTGATCGCTTGGAGGAGATTGCCGCTGCTTAGGGGGGGAGCGGGCAGAATTTTGCTGGACGCGACGGCAACGCTGCGCATATTCGTCAGAACCACAGCGCTGTGTGGGCTTGGTCGGGGCAAAGGCAAACTAATTTTGAGGAGGTCGCGCTCCTGAGGACCGAGTGACGGACCACTAGTATGGGCATGATTAAAACTTGCAAAACAGGTTTCCGTGGCTCCGACTAAAATACTAAGTTGAATAATCCTCAGGACGGAGAAATCCTGCGATGAAGCAGAGTCAAAATAAGCTGGCACAGACCGACCTGACCGGGCGATGCATTTTGGGGGTGTTTGAGGTACACTAAAACTACCCACCGCAGCTTGGGATGTGAGCTTTTTAGCGGAGGCTACATGCACTATTTTCCTCAGTTTTTCGGTTTGAGATGCCTCTGTTCCTCCTCGGGTGTGGCGGTGGCTGCTACCACTTGGTTTAACAACGCGCATCTGTCCGACTTCCTGGCGTTGAATTTCGTCACGTGTGCGATCAGCATGACTTTATTTTCCTGATCCGAGAAGGTCTGGTGCTTTCGAGCGTATGCAAAGTAATATACTGACAGCGCAGCTATCATGATCCCAAAAGCGACGACGGCCGCGCCACCGTTGCTTTGAAACCCGGTCAAAGTAACAGCAGTCAAAAGCCAAATTGCGATCAAGTAGATCGCTCCTCCGATCCCCCACGGACTCGAAAAAGAAGAACTCTTGAGTTCCGTTTGAGTGAGATGTACTCGAGGCATTGCCCCGTATAGGACACTGACGCCGCCAGAATGCATACGCGGAAGGTGTCACTCGTCTTGTCCAGAAAAATGTACACGACGATCAGAAGACATAGCTGCACGCGGAGCCAAGTAGAAGAGCTGCGTATAGTGCTTGCATGTTGCTGGTGGTCTTCGCAAACACAGGAAGCAACAGGCGTGACTTGGCCATTGCAAAGATGACTTTGCCGTAGTACCACATGAAGCCGAAGGAAGTAGAAAACGTCGCTGGGAGTGAGAAAACTCTCGTAACATAACGTGAGGCATCGAAAAGCTTCTCGAAACCCCTGTTAAATGGGATATCCTCTGTGGGGATCGTGTCCACTCCCGTCGCTAATGATACGGAGACGAAGAAGATCGCGAGCCCCGTCGCCACTAGCGTCAACATGCAGGATGCTTGTGCAACGGGGATAGTTTTCTTCGGATCCTCTATGTGGTCCATTGACAAATTGAGTGCTTCCACGCCGATGAAAAACCACGCCGCTAAAGGAAGGACCTTCATTAATTCATCAAACCCGCCTAAAAATTCAAGCTCAACATTGGATGCACACTTGCCGAAGTCCACGAAGGGGAGCAGTCCTTGAAAGAAAAGAAGGACCGTGCACAGCGACGCAAACCCAAGGAAAAGGTTGACCAGCCAGAAGAAGCGATCGCTCTTGATATTCATGACGATCGCCGTTGTATAGAAGATGAAAGAGAAGAGGCAAATCGATGGCATAAAAACAATTTCAATGGCAAGGCGCAGACAGAGTTCGGAGCGTCGACAAGGGTATATTTGACTTTCGTGCTCATCAATAGAGAAAATATGATGTTCTACAGCAAGAATTCATAAATTCCAGTCGTTGTATAGTGACGTGTCGTCACACAACCGTAGGTGGTTCATTTCAGCGATAAAATAGTCCTCAGGGCGACCTTGTCCTGTGAATTGAGGCGAATTACTTGTTGGACTGGCAACAGTGCCTATGGATAGCGGGTCTCTGAATTTTACTAGCCTATAGCTTTGTGCGGTATGAATCGATCTGCACACGCCCAACTAAATATCGCCTTCATGTCTAAGATCTACTTAAGTAAAATGTAGGTAAGGAGTTGCTGAGCGGTACGGCTAATCCATCCCATGTGAGTTTTGAGATACCAGCTTCTAAGTCGAGCGCTAATTCTAGCTATCGAAACCCGCTCTTGTTTGCCGACGAAACATGCACCATCCTTTTGGATTTTTCAGCTTGAGACGTATCCGTGTTTGTCCGCCTGCTTGCGAATACGTGTACGTGGCTGGTTTGTTTTTGGCGACTTGCTGCTACTTTCTTGATGTTGAACTTTGTCACGTGAGCGATCAGCATGACTTTGTTCTCCTGCGCTGAGAACGTCTGTTGCTTCCGAGCGTAGGCGAAGTAATATGTCGACAGTGCCAAAATCATGAGCAGAAATGCAACGAGCGCCACCCCACTGTCATCTTGGAACCCAATCAGTGCGATGGCAGTGAAAATCCAAATAACCATTGAGTAGATCGCTCCCCAAGTTCCGAATGGACTCGAAAAAGACGAACTCTTGATGTTTTTGTAGTTCCACTTCAGCGAGATGTAGCCGATGCATTGCCCCGTGTACGACACAGAGGCAGACAGGATGCAGACTCGGAATAATTCTGCCGTCAGGATGGGAAAAATATACACGATAATGCAGAATCCGTAGCTACAGATGGACCCGAGCAACAGCGCGGCGTAGGGCATTCCGTTGCTTTTGGTGCTCGTTGAAAAGACCGGAAGCAGCAAGCGCGATGCTGACATGGCGTAGATGATTTTGCCATAGCACCACATGAATCCAACAGCTTTTGCGAACGTTGCTGGCATCGACAAAATGCTAGTGAGACCGTGCGAAGTGTTGAATATAAGTTGAAAGCCTCTGCAAAACGGAAAGGGCTCTTCGGCGAGTGTGCTGACACCAGGAGGTAGGGAGATCGTCACGAAGATGACTACAATTCCGGTCGCCACAAGCGTCGAAATACAGGATATTTGAGCTGCTGGGACGATCTTCTTTGGGTTCTCGATGTTGTCACTTGCCAACGTGAGCGATTCAGCGCCTATGAAGAACCACGCTATCAACGGAAGCGCATTCATGAAGTTGGTGAACCCACCGACGACGGCGATATCCGAATTTGCAGCGTATTTGGGGAAGCTGACGTACGCGAGGGAGCCACAGCAATACACTAACAAAACGACAAGCGAAGTGATACCAAGCCATCGGATGACGAGCCAGAACACTCGGTCGCCCTTGATATTGAGAGCTAGCGCTGTTAAGTAGAAAATGGCCCAGAAGAGCGGTCGATAGTCTAGAATGGCCGGGATCGCTTCTGCTAACAGATCAGTGAACGCTAAGACCCCTGCCGAGACGTAAGCCGTGTATTCGAGTGCATCACAGCACCCGATCATGAAGGCAGGATAAAATCCGAGCGTGCATCGCGCCAGTCCGTACGCACCGCCAGCAAACGGAAGCGCGCCATTGATCTCAGCTAGACAACTGCATAGCGTGATGTAGCCGCTTGCGATGATGAAATACGCTACGAGGAGCGAGTAAATACCAGCCGAGACGCCACTGTTCCAGCCAAAGTACTGTCCGCCAATAGCGATACTGATGCCCAGCAGGTAAATGTCCAACTTGCCAGGATGGAACTTGGTGGGTAGATCTGGATCGAGAGGCCCCGCTGTCTTCTTGGCTTCGCGGATGCTTGCATCCCTTGACGTGCTGGGAAGGTTTTCACTGAGAGGAGCTTGACTTGGTAGTACTTTTCGCGACAAACGGAGGATGTCACGAATGCATGAGGTCATTTCGGAGGCGCTCGGTGGTGTTCGTGGGGTTGGGCTATGACTGTCGTAGTCCACGCCATTCCGAACTCAGGTATTTTGGCGGATAACACCGACAAGGCTGCGAACGAAACGGCCAGTATGAACTCCAAGACACAGTATTTCTGGTGGCGCCTCACTGGAGCCTTGCACGATAAGGAGCAGCATTTTGGTATTTCGTTCGCGCCGCACGAAGCCAGTTGGAAGTAAATATTGGCGTTTTCACGGAAGCTCGAATCGATGCTATGTATTTCTTCAATCTTAACTCAAAGGTGCAAAACTACGGGTAAGCATTCGATGGAGTTAATGCACACTTCCGTGGTTTGTATCGCTGCGCGTCATCTCACGTTATTCGAGCGCACGATGAGTTTGGAACTGACGACGCCCCACTTGCCGTTGGTCTCTGTCTGTGAAGTGTCGGTGCCGCCGGTATGTTTGCTGTTGCTGCTGATCTTCTTGACTTTATGCCTACCTGCGGCTACCTTCCTAACGTTGAACTTTGTCACGTGAGCCACCAACATCACTCGATTCTCTGCAGCAGAGAATGTCTGTCGCTTGCGAGAGTACCCGTAGTAGAACGCCGTGAGAGCTACCACCGTCACTCCGAACGCTATGATCTCTACCCCGCCGTTATCCTGGAACGCCACCACCGCGATGATAGCTAGAACCCATACAAGCATCGAGTACACGGCCCCCGCAATGCCGAACGGACTCTGAAATTCTGAGCTTTTGATGTTGCGGTAATTTCGCTTGAGGGAGATGTAGCCGATGCATTGGCCCGTGTACGACATGAATCCCGACAGAATACAGATTCGGAACAGGTTGGTACCAACAGCAGGGACGAAGTACGAGATGATGCATAAAATGTAGCTAATCGCCGAGCCTGCCAGGAGGGCCCCATAGGGAGTCTCGTTCTCTTTTGTGGTTTTGGACAGAAACTTGGGCAGAAGGCGGGACGTGGCCATGGCGACGATGAGTTTGCCGTAGCACCACATGAAGCCGAAAGCCGTGGCGTATGTAGCAGGAAGTGACAGAACCGTGGCGACGTGATGAGATACGTTGAAGATGAGCTTGAATCCCCTGTTAAATGGCACGAGCTCTGCTGGGAGCATTGCCAAACCTGGAGGGAGCGACGTTGTCACGAAGTAGACAAACAATCCACTGGTAAATAGTGTCAGAACGCACGAGACTTGAGCGACGGGGACAATTTTCTTGGGTTGTTCGACCTGATCGCTGGACAAGCTGAGTGCTTCCACACCGACGAAGAACCAAGACGCCAGTGGGAAGGACCTCATAAACCCGTGAAATCCGTCGACAAATTCCAGGTTTGGGTTAGCGCCGTATTCCACAAAATCAACGAATGCGAGCGACCCAAGGCAGTAAATCGCCACGATAACAAGCGAAACGACTCCGATACCCAGGTTGAATACCCAGAACACTCGCCCTCCTTTGATCTGGATGCAGAGTGCGCTAGCGTAGAATAAAGCCCAGAGTAGGGGTGAAATAGACTGCAGTGAAGGAGCAGCATTCACGATGAGGTCAACGAACGAAATCACGGATGCCGAGACGTACGCGATGTACTCGAGCGCCTCGCAGCACCCAACCATGAATGCTGGGTAGAATCCGAGAGTGCACCGAGCCAAACCGTAAGAACCCCCTGCAAATGGCAGCGCGCCGGTGATCTCGGCCGTGCAGCAGCATAAAGTGATGTAGGCCGAGGAGATTAGAATGAACCCAATGAAAAAGCTGTAGATTCCGGCGTTGATGCCTCCGTTCCAGCAGAAATACTGGCCGCCGATGACAATGGTGATCCCAAGCGTGAAGATGTCCCACTTGCCAGGCTTGTATTTTGCTGCTGGGGTGGTGCTGGCGGATGGGCCTGACGCTGGGTGGGCATCTCGCGAGTCCGCTTGCTTTTCGCGGCTAGGCTTGATCTGAATCGTAGGAGGCGACAACGGCTGCACAAACGTCGTTCGTCGGAACGGGCTCCGAAGCTTGGGCATCGCCACCATGGTGGAAACTCGCTCAATGATGCAGAGTTGCAAAGTTCAATAGTGCTATTTCGGAAGGCACACCAAAACTCGAGAACTTCAGCACGGATAAGACTCACGAGAGGGAAGCCTAATTCGTCAAGAGAATAGTAACATACTTACCAGTAGATTGCACAAACTTTTATTTCATACGAAAGTATGAACCGTTCACGTAAAATAGTCAAAATCATTCTGACGCCGACCCTTTTAAGGAATTTAAATTTTAAGCCCAAGCTATCGACCCATGCTCGTTACCGAGTGCATCGCTGACTTGGCCGATCTGAGCGTCAGTTTGGCGTTCTCTGTTTGCGACGTCTCTGTGCCTGCTCCCGTGTGCTTACTGTTGCTACTGGACTTGTGCATCCGTACTCTTCGCCCAGCGGCAACCTTTTTCACGTTGAATTTCGTCACATGAGCTACCAGCATCACGCGGTTCTCCGCCGCTGAGAACGTCTGGCGCTTTCGGGCGTAGCCAAAGTAAAATGCTGTTAGCATAGCGAAAATGGTTGAAAACACGATGATCTCGATGCCTCCATTGTCTTGGAAAGCGACGACTGCAACGATAGCCAAGACCCAGACCACCATCGAGTACAGGGCCCCCGCAATGCCGAACGGACTCTGGAACTCGGAGCTCTTGATGTTGCGGTAGTTGAGCTTGAGCGAAACGTAGCCGACGCACTGACCCGTATACGACATGAACGCCGACAGAATGCAGATCTTGAACAGGTTTTTGCCCACCGCAGGCACGAAGTACGAGATAACGCACAACGCGTAGCTGATCGCTGAGCCTGCCAGGAGGGCGCCGTACGGAGTTTCGTTCGCTTGTGTGGTTTTGGACAGAAACTTGGGTAATAGTCGCGACATGGCCATTGCGACGATGAGTTTGCCGTAACACCACATGAAGCCGAATGCCGTAGCGTACGTCGCCGGCAAGGATAGTACTGTGGCCGCGTGGTGCGGTATCTTGAACATCAGTTTGAAACCTCGGTTAAAGGGCACCAGTTCTGTTGGAAGAGATTCGATGCCTGGTGGGAGCGATACCGTCACGAAGTAGACTACCAAACCTGTAGCAAATAGTGTCACGACACAGGACACCTGGGCAAGAGGAACAATCTTTTTCGGTTGGTCCACTTGGTCGCTTGACAAGCTGAGTGCCTCAACACCGACGAAGAACCACGCAGTCAGTGGTAGTGCCTTCATATAGCCGTGGAAACCACCCTTGAATTCAAACCAGGGGTCCGCACCGTATTCTGCAAAATCGACAAACGCGAGAGCTCCAAGACAGTAGATCACCACGATAATGAGCGACGTCACGCCAATGCCGAGGTTGAATACCCAAAACAATCGACCCCCTTTGATCTGGATGCAGAGCGCGCTGACGTAGAACAGTGCCCAAAGGAGAGGCGCGTACGCGTCCAACGAAGGCGCAGCGTCGACAATGAGATCGACGAACGATATTACAGATGCCGAGACGTACGCGATGTACTCGAGCGCCTCGCAGCATCCAACCATGAATGCTGGGTAGAATCCGAGAGTACACCGAGCCAAGCCATAGGAGCCTCCAGCAAATGGCAACGCGCCTGTGATCTCGGCGGTGCAACAGCACAACGTGATGTACGCACTAGCAACGAGGAAATATCCAATGAGGAAGCTGTAGACGCCGGCATTGATTCCCTCATTCCAGCAGAAGTACTGTCCGCCAATGACAATTGTGATGCCCAGCATGAAGATGTCCAACTTGCCGTGCCTGTATTTCAGCGCATTGTCAGCTGAGGGTCCTGTGGCAGTCGATGGGTTTGGAGCAGCGTTTTGTTTCGCTCCACCAGGTAAAATCTGAACAGTTGAAGGCGCCAGGGGCTGGACCAACGTTCTCCTCCTGAATGGATGAACGCTAAAGATTTTCATCGGGTTCACGCTGAGCTCGAAGGTCCTAGACTTCCGAAATGGGTTTGCTCCGAGACTTTGGCTGGTATTCGAGACGCTATTTTCAATAGCTGAGATGTGTTCGAAACCCCCGAGGACGAGTATGACCTAAGTGCATTTTTGTGTGTGCATGATCCCGCCACCGTGAACTGTTTGGCAGATGATACAGTAGACAAGACCGGAACGATTTAAATTGAGCACGCATTTCCAAGAGTTCTCGATCAGTTTTTTCTCCCCGCACTACTACTGCTTCTGCCGCTTCTTCCGGATGCAGCGGATATTCCGATCGCCGCGGTTTTGATTTTTTTAATCGGGCTGCTTGCTTCCGAACCTTCATAGCCTGTGGTGTTGTGGTGACTGGCACTTCTAGAACCTGTCGATTGGTGTTTGTGCCGTCGAGCCGCTGCCACTTTCTTGATGTTGAATTTTGTCACGTGGGCGACTAGCATGACGCGGTTCTCCTGGGGGGAGAAGATTTGACGCTTCCGAGCGTAGCCGAAGTAGAACACCGTCAACGAAGCCACTACTGCTAGAAAGGCAAAGATCTCCACGCCGCCATTGCCTTGGAAGGAGATGATCCCAACAAAACTGAGCAGCCACACGCACATGGAGTAGAAAGCTCCCCACGATCCAAATGGACTTCGAAACTCAGAGCTCTTGATGTTGCGGTAGTTGTGTTTGAGCGAGATATACCCAATACACTGTCCGGTGTACGACATGAAGGCTGCGAGCATGCAGATGTTGAAGAGGTACAGCCCGACGGATGGGACCCAGTACACTACCAGACACAAAGCGTAGCTGACGGACGTTCCTGCAATGAGCGCGGCGTAGGGCGTCTCGTGAGCTATCGTTGCCTTGCTGAGAAATGGCGGCAGGAGCTTTGAGGTCGCCATCGCTACGATGAGTTTGCCGTAGCACCACATAAACTGAGAAATGGCGGCAGGAGCTTTGAGGTCGCCATCGCTACGATGAGTTTGCCGTAGCACCACATAAACCCAAATGCAGTCGCGTAAGTCGCTGGGAGCGACAGAACCGTCGCGGCGTGACGAGGGATGCTGAGCATCAATGTGAACCCGTTGTCAAATGGCACCAGCTCTGCTGGGAGCGCTTCGAGTCCTGGGGGAAGCGATACGGTGACAAAATACACAAACACTCCGGTCACGAAAAGCGTTATGACGCACCCGACTTGTGCAATAGGGACAATGTGCTTAGCATGCTCGATCTGGTCGCTCGCCATGGGTAGGGCCTCCACTCCAACGAAAAACCACGCCGCTAGAGGCAAGGCCTTCATGAAGCCCGGGAATCCGTCCACAAACTGCATGTGAGCATCATTTGCGTACTTCGCGTAGCTAACGAATGGCAGTGAGCCGATGCAGTAGAGCACGACAATGAGCAGCGAAATGCTTCCAAGTATAAGATTGAATCGCCAAAAAGCCCGACCACCCTTGATGTGGAACACCAGCGCGCTCAAGTAGAACAACCCCCACAGCAACGGTCGATACGCTTTCATCTCTGGCGCTGCATCCACCACCAGATCCACAAAAGCAATCGTTGATGCCGACACATACGCCATATACTCGAGTGCTTCGCAACACCCGATCATGAATGCAGGATAAAATCCGAGAGTGCAACGAGCGAGTCCGTACGCTCCACCCGCGAATGGTAAAGCTCCCGTGATCTCAGCGGTACAGCAGCATAGCGCGATGTACGCAGTTCCGATGAGAATATACGCGATGAAGTAGCTGTAGAGACCAGCGGCGACGCCTGCGTTCCAACAGAAGTACTGTCCGCCGATGACGATGGTGAGTCCGAGCAAGTAGATGTCCCATTTAGTCGGTTTGTTTGAAGCTTGGATACATCCCGCTCCCACTTCAAGATTTACCGCAAAGACTTGCGTTATTACCTGGTTGAGGGGTGTAGATGGCTCGGGAGCTGGCAAATGCGACCGCACCTGCACGGATCTGATTGCTTGAGACGTTGGGGCGGAAGAGTTCTTGTAGACCATTCTGCTGAAATCGCACTGGAGGGCGGGGGTCAACAGGTAACAGTATTGAGATGAAATGTTGTGGAACCCAGCGGGAATGGGGAAATGGAGACACGGAGCACGCTCCAAAATTATCGGCCGAAGTGTGCAGTACTTGGAGCTTGCTTAGACCCCAGGCCAAATCGAGAGGGATCATCGTACTATAGTCGAATAGTCAGTTGCCTCCTTCTGCCGTAGCCGCTGAAATGTTAGGAGCTGGAGCGCCCATTAGACGTCACTTCCCATGTACCACTTCTTGTTGGTTGTCTGAGGGCACCACGTACTTATTTTACATCTACGGAGCATCCTTCGATTCATAGACACTTTTCGCTTATTGAGAAGTCTCCAATGGGATAACAACAATACGGCTAATCGCTCTCCTTTCTTGTAGGACTTCACCCATCGATGTCTGAGGCTTTTCTATCGCCCTGCACTTCGAACACTTCTTGCACTTCTGATAGACCTGACGGATATACCGAACGTCGCTTTCTGGTTCGAGCGCCTTCCCTCCGAGGCTTCGCTGCCTGTGGTGTGATGGCTGGCGCTAGTAGAACTTGTCGATTGGTGTTTGTGCCG
>JAHWLF010000692.1:0-11731 GCA_024679295.1 Phytophthora parvispora
GGGCGCCCGCGACGCCGTCCTGGAGGCTGTTCAGCGCCTTCCTGGGCGACCTGAACGCGCACCGGGTCGGGAAAGTGCTGCTGGCGGGGGACCACTGCGTCGTGCAGGCCAAGGACGGCGTCGAGACGTACAAGTAAGATGAGGCGCACCTAGTCACGGCGGTTCGACGTGCTCAGGGGCTCTAGAGCAGGAGATATGGAGGTGTATTAGTTTAAAGATTCTAGTGATAATTATTGACGTTCCGTGGTGTCTGGTAGGGTGCTGGTGCCGCCGAGGACCGAGAACACGTACATCCTGGACGCGCTGGTGCGCGCGGGGGTGGACTTGCGGGGGTGGACTTTGGCTCCGTGACGCCGTCCGCGACCAGCAGATTGGTGCCCGTGGCGCTGGCGCTCATGCCGTTCCTGTACCTGGGCCTGACGTACAAGATGCTGCGCGGGATGTTCGGCACGGACGCCGGCGGAGTGGGGAAGGACGGCACCAAGAAGGTGCGCAAGCAGCAGCAGGTGCAGAGGATCTCCTTCGACGACGTGGCGGGCATCGACGGCGCCAGGAAGGAGCTGGAGGAGGTCGTGGACTTCTTGAGGCACCCGGCCAGGTACCAGGCCATCGGCGCCAAGGTGCCCAAGGGAGTGATGCTGTGCGGCCCGTCGGGCACGGGCAAGACGCTGCTGGCGAGAGCTGTTGCGTCCGAGGCCGGGGTGGCCTTCTTGTTCTGCTCGGCCTCCGATTTCGTCGAGATGCTCGTGGGTCGAGGCGCGGCGAGAGTGCGAGACCTCTTCACGCAGGCCTCGCAGTACCCGCAGTGCATCATTTTCATTGATGAGATCGATGCGTTGGCGAAGGCTCGCGGTGGCTTTAACTCGAACGATGAACGAGAGCAGACGCTGAACCAATTACTCACGGAAATGGACGGCTTCGAGGGAAATGCCAATGGAGTCATCGTCATTGCTGCTACCAACCGCCCGGAAGTTCTGGATCCGGCGTTGTGCCGCCCCGGCCGCTTCGATCGTCACGTGTATGTGGGTCTGCCTGACGCCAAGGGACGTGAGGCGATTCTAGAAGTGCACTGCCGAAATGTGCGTCTGGACAGCGAAGTGGACCTGGCTGTCATCGCGGAGGAGTGCGGCCAGTTGGGTCAGCGCTCGGGAGCGCAGCTAGCAAGTCTTGTGAACGAAGCTGCGTTGCTCGCCGTGCGCCATGGTGACACAAGCATCAAACACGCGCACTTCGAGCTGGCCATGAACCGCGCTTTCGAGTCGCAGACTCGCACTATCGCGGGGTCGTCTTTTGAGTTTGCGCTGGGTGAGGATCAGTAGAAGCACGCCATTTCGTAGGCGTTCGAGCAGGTGATGCTTATCTCTTGATCAGAATTTGGACGATGGAAGCACTGAGCACTGCAGCTTGAACATATATATGTAATGACGGAATGTCGTGAAACTATATTTTTGTTTGCGGAGTTTTTTAATTCCTTCGTACATTGAGAAGCCTTGATGTACGAATCGAAAAATATTGTGACGTTACTTCACGAGACTAGCTTTTGATCGTGCAGAACAAGTCGCGTACTAGTGTTTATTGCACCCAACTTTCACTAAAAAACTGCAGAATTCATCTACTTCGAAGTACAATTTACCTACTCGTAAACCTAAAGCAGCAATTCAAAGGGTATGTATTTGTACTGGAAGTAGCTGTTAGGCTGCTATGATGGGTTGATCTTATGCCTAGCAAGCTAATGGCGTTAGCGACCAGCACAGTTTTGAGCGTAGAATTGGCTACGTATTGAGCTTCAACCACGGGCAAACTTGCTCAAATTTGCGGCTTGCGTTTTTTTTTTCTCCTGGAAATACTTTGAGCTGGCTGAGCTTATCGTCTGACGGGGGGGGGGGGCTTAAACCGCAGTTTTCACACTTCACACACAGATATGCTGCTGTAGCCAGATATTGAAACAGGTATTTGCGTTGTTATTGCTGATGTGGAGCTTATGTTCTGAATGGATGTGGAGGTGGTCTCCAACTAAAAATGACTTTCATGCGCTGCCGTAAACGTCTTTCAAAAGTTTCAGTAGATACAGTGCAGGAAGAGAACTGCTCAAAGCGATAGAATGGCGCGCGTGAACAAGTTTATGAGCGATATCTGGATGTACAGAACGCTGAAGACCATCCACTGTATGATACAGTACACTTGCCACAAAATCACAGTTGTGAATGCATACAGACATGTACAGTAGCAGTACTAATTCCTAGTACACAAGTATAATTAAACTTTCAAAGAAAGTGTTCACTGGTAGTAATGTACTCCAATACATGCAGTAACCAGCGCGGTCTCGACCCGGGCATTTCCCAATCGGTACTTTTTGGAAGATCTCTTCAATTAATGCCCGAGAGGGCTGTCTGTGCGTCGAGCCTGTAGGGAATCCAATGTAGTCCAAAAGAACTCAGTAGATTACTTGGATCAAACGAACGAGATGAACGAATTCTGATAGCGTCAAAAGCTGACTAAATGATTACTTAGTACATGGGCATTTTGTGCATGCATGGCTCCGGATACTGTAGCATGTGTCGGCCCGATAAATGGAGGAATTCACGAGAAGCTTGGAAAGACAGTCAGTTCGGCAGGCTGTATACATAATACGTATGGATGTTATCCATATACGCCCGGGTGATACGGTCCTAGAGACGAAGTAGCAAACCCCGAACGTAAGATCTGTAGCTCAGTTAGGCACGTCTAAGACTGCTGGCTTGCCATTCACTAAATCACGGATACTTAGTGTTAGTTCTGGATTGGTACAGTGCATGCATACAATGTTGGATCGCATCCGTTCGTAACGTGGCTCAACGTACGGCAGGGCGTATGGATATACGAAGGAACGATAATAATGCTCGTGATGGTGAACGACCTCCTACCCACGAGTTCAATTCCAGCCTGAAGAGCAGCGAGATCATGGCACAGCACATTGGCCAATCCAAGCTCTTCAAAGCGCCATGGGGTCTGGTTTTCGACGGTACACATGCGCCGTGCTGTACGGTTGTACACGTACTAGGTTAATACGCGTTATTAATGAACACATGGGGGAGCCGCTGCGCGATGTGGCTCCAGCGGTGGCAAGCCGCCCTGCTCACTGATCAATTCACCCCCTCGAGCGCGAATACCAATCTCCATGCTGGCCTTCAAGTCTTTCGCCGCGACCATCGCCGCATGCCTGCTTGCGTGCGGCGTGCAGGCCGAGCTGCCGACTACGAAGCTTACGCACCCATCGGGCTCGAACGCCGAGGTGTTCACGTTCGGCGCTCACGTGAAGTCGTTCCGCGCGGCCGAGGACCCCACCCGCGACGTCATCTTCCTGTCCAAGCACTCATACCTGGACGGCGTGAACCCGATCATGGGCGGCATCCCTGTTGTCTTCCCCAACTTCGGCAGCGCCAAGGGACTGCCCGGCCACGGCTTCGCCCGCGTCACCAACTGGACAGTGGCGAGCCACACGGACGCCACGGACAAGAACAGCCCCAGCGTGGCCAAGTTCACCATGGCGGCCAGCGACGCCACTCGCAAGATGTGGCCCGTCGAGTTCAACCTGGAGTACGAGGTGAAGCTGTACGCGGACAAGCTGCAGACGGCTCTGCGCGTGCACAACACGAACAAGGACGCGATCGACTTCCACGCGCTGCTGCACAACTACATCTACGTGGACGACGTGCGCAACGGCAACACCAAGGTGTCGGGCCTCTCGGGCCTCGAGTTCTTCGACAAGGTGGCCCAGGCCAACAAGACGCAGACGCAGCCCGAGCTCACCATCACCGCCGAGACAGACAGCATCTACTACAACGCGCCGTCGCCCCTCGTGGTCTCGTCCGCCGACCGCAAGGTGACGGTCGACAAGGCCGGCATCATCACCACGGACAGCAAGGCCATCAAGACCAAGACCGACGCCGTGATCTGGAACCCGTGGGTCGAGCGCTCCAAGACATTCAAGGACTTTGGCGCCGAGGAGTACATCAACATGCTCGCCGTTGAGCCCGGCCGCGTCTCGGAGAAGCAGGCCCTGCCCGCCGGCCAGACCTACACGCTCCAGCAGACCATCACCGTCGCCAAGGTCTAACTAGCTTGCATCCTAACGTTAGCTGTAGGCAGGTACATGCACCCCCTGCCCCAAAAGATGATTCGATGTTGAAGTTGACCATGAAGTGACGCCTCTATCCAATCACTCCTCGTACAACTTGGACAACCCAGGTCACTCGCGATCTCACCACGAAAGGCAGAACAACTCTTACCGAACTATGTCAATGATCTCCGTCATCTTCTGCCTGCTGCTCGCGACGGTCTCAGCCAGGGGGGACCAAGTGTACAGTGCGTCGACGACGTCTCTGCTAGGGGGCCCGTTCGCCATGCTGCACGCCAAGCACGCCCGCATGCTGGTGCACGAGAACGTGTGGGGCATCATGGCCACCACCTCCGTCGCCTTCCAGGGCGCGGCGTTCGCCAACGTCGTGTCGTACAGCGGTGAGGCGTCGTAATCAGTTCGAGGGGAGGTGCTCTGATTCTGACATGAGAGATCCGTGATAGATGGGGTCGGCTTCGCCAAGGAGGACGCCACGGGCACCATGTTCTTCTACCTCTCGGTGGAGGACCTGACGGGTATAATAGTGTACTAAGTTTCTTAGTTAATTAAGCTGACAGGGATGCTGTACGTCGTACAGCGGTGGATCTGAAGGCGAACGCCAATGCGACGATGGCGCTGTCGAGCGCGCAGGGAGGGCCAAAAGCCTGCCTCATGGACCCGGAAGACCCAACGTGCTGGCGGCTCTCCTTGACGGGACGAGTGGTGCCAGTCGAGAAGAGTCAGCGCAGTTACGCGGAGCGCGTGGTCTTCTCCAAGTATGAAGAACAGCACGTCAAGTAGGCTAAAGCTACAGCTTCACCTCACTGCGTGTATTGTGTGGTCTGTTCAGGCACCCGCAGATGAAGCACTGGCCGAAGAACCACGGCTTCGCGCTGTACGTGCTGGAGATCGAGCACCTCGTGTTCCTGGACTTCTACGGCGCTGCCAAGCACATTCCTGTCCGCGACTATTACAAGGTGAAGCTGTAGATGAAAGTAAGTGTCCGCAACCTGCTCACGGGATGCCCGGGACGGATCCAGCAGCACGTTCTTAAGTACTACATGAACACGACAGTTTCTCGATGCCATTTCGCTGAGAGATACTTTCGCTGTTGATAATACCACCAGGACACTGGAGGGAAGGGAAACAAATCGGTTAAGTGGGACGTTGAACGATGATCGCTAGCTAGCTGGTTATTCCTGGTTGCTACTACACTTGGCTTGCTGATTGAATGCTGAAAGTCGTTGATTTTGATTCTGATTGGTTTGAATGAGATATTGGTTTTCTGAATGCTTATCTTTTCTTATCATCTGGCTTGGAATGTCCCTCCCGGGACTCGAACGCACGCCAAGTACGTAGCTTCGTGGTCCGTAGACCACTGGACCACCAGGGGGCCCCTATCGCTAGCTAGCTAACTCACTTCAACCTTCATATGAACCATGCTCAAGTGAAGTAGCAGTTCAATACGTGCACAGCACAGTGTAAATGCAGATAACCAATAGTACCGATGTTGCTCGAAGATTTTGAGCCCTGTTCTCTGGATTTTATCCAGAGTCCATCCAGTCGTCCCAAGACCCGTCCTAATACACGGATTGTTGATACCTCGCCTTGTCGCATCCATCAATCTCACATAATTGAATCCTTTGGACCACCTGGACTGAATTCCCTTGTGGATATTCATTATATGCTGGCATGTTGACCCATTCAGTAAATATTAAGATAAATTACTTAAGTAAATTGATACACCATCAGATGATATATGACCTGTTACAATAAGTTAATCTGCGATTAAATCTATCCATTCAAGTAACATCGTGAACCTTGTCGAAGTTTGCCTTCGACCCAAATACTCTAAAAGAACTAGCATCATAGCGAGGACTTGTCTATGTGGTACTTAGTGCTAGTGAACAAGTTCGTTTTTTTAATTGCCTAGAAAACCACAACACACATTCGCTGCAGCAACGAAAAATAGACGAGCGAAGCGCAAAACGTAAGGAGGGCACCACCCCATTGATGATAGCACTTCTCGCCCTTCTAGACAGAAAATGCAGTGGTACATGATAATTCATGATATTTTGCCTAATTGGCACAGGTAAACGTGCGATTCTTCGGCCTACAGCGATGCATGTGCAATAGTATTGCTTATTGCTGCAATACGAGAGTCCAAGCAGACAACGATATTCGCAAACAAAAACCACTTTGTCTTGTCAGTTGATGATGCAACTGATAAGTTTACACTGTGCACGGTAGGAATCAGGTGAATACGTAAAATTTCACTTTGTACGAGGGTGGTGGAAGTCTACTATGGATGTCCTCTACTTTGAAACGCTGTTATGCTACCAATATTGCTACAAAAGAAACAATTTGGAGATACATGCATACTGCATCCCCCGTCTGGAGCTTTGAATACCGTAGACTGAGATAGCGTATGTTAAGCTTTACAAGCACCGAATACGAAAACTCTATTACAACATTCTGTAGTGTACACACCAACAACACGAAAATACCCTTGGAAGTTAGGGCTGTTGTTTCGACTAGGAAATGGGGAAAAAACTTTTTTACAATCGAATATGAAACTCCAAGTGTCATGTCCTGTGCCCACTCAACGAAACTGGAGTTTGATTTGTTGAGAGAGGTGTTAATCAAAGCTCGGCCGCCAAATCTCGTCAGAATATAGTTTAGCTTCTTGCACGGAATCTACGAATTCACATTGCACAATGCCCTGTTACGCAAGATGCAAGTGGATCAGCAACAACAAACAACGTTGCCGAGTATATGAGACTTCTTACCGGTCTCAAAATGTGCGATCGTCGGAAGTGGACACCGTTGCATGTCGTGGGCGACAGCAATATTATTGTGCATCAACAAGCACACCCCGCGCGAAGCATCTGCGTCCATTGTAACAAACAGTTTGCAAACGCTAGTGTTTGCAATGCAGCTAGTGTTTGTGCGAACACTACTTGGACTCTAGGAAAAGCGTTCAACAGTTCCCCACGCGCATGAATGGATCCACCTTCGCCTGGGATAAGGTTCTCTCTCATCTCGCCAGCGATGTCGGACACAGGCTAGAGAAAAACGATCAGGAGAACCCTTTAACGTTCATGGCCTCTACACCATAACGCCTGAGGCGACTCTAGTGGCCAACTGCTAGGGCATCAGGATGGAAGGTCAGAGACGTCTATTGCCAAGGTCATAGCAAGTTTTTTAGCTCAAAACAGTTTAAGTGACATCAATGTACCTGAATTCGAAACGAAACGCAAGATGCAAGTGGATCAACAGGAAATTGTTAAGTTTTGGAGGGAAAGAACTGTTCCGTGCGAAAGCGCGGCTTTGTTTGGAATTGATATCGTGACGCATTTTAATCGTCAATAATTGTCAATAGTGTGGGTGTGAATAAGATGTAGATCGGCGAAAGCACGTCAAAGTGGACATGATCTTGAAACCACAGCAAAGATAGTAGCATTGAATCAGAGCAACAATCGACACAAATATTCAACTAGCAATGGTTCCATTATTTTCGTGCTTTCGTACCGTAGTAGCAAAAGGCTGAACTGCAAGTTAATGGTTTTCCTTTCCGCTGTGAATCACCAGCTACGTGATGTGTTGGACGTTGAGTAGGTGATGTCTTAAAAACAATAGGAACAATGCTAACAAATTCCTCACAATGCAAGTTTTATCGCCCAGTATCGGGCCTGGGCTGAGCAAACCCTCTCTCGAACGCTATAGTAGCCTTATGCTACTAACAAAGCAGCATCGATGTACAGCTTGTTTTCGTTTTGCCCTTCATTTTCGATATTTAACAGTGGGCTTGGGGAAACACACGTTTTCCGATCGTGGACAAATCTAACAAAAAGTGCTACGTTGTACACTTACAGCACATGTGCGATCGTGAAAAACTGTTTGCGACCATTTCGAAGGTAGCACCTTCACAGAAATCGTTTTATTGTGGTGGTCGGGATTAGAACTTCTAGGACACCAACAGGGGCAGCTTGGCAATATTAGTGTACTACTTCTACTACGAAGTATAAAGAAAGAAAGAAAAATGTGATAGAGGAATGTTTTATAGTGTGGCGGTTCTCGGGGCCAGTTCCAGCTTTTGGAAATGAATTTGACAGTTTATCGCTGCTATGTTCTCAAAAAATAGCACGGGGTAGTCATAACGTCTAGAACAGATTCATGATAATAACAAAATTTTCACCTCTTGCCAACATTTAGCAGGAACGCACACACAACCGTCCTAGAGCGAGCGTGGTTCAGGGAAATGGTGAATGCGCAGACACCGAGGACTCACATATAGGTGACAACGAGGAACTTGAACCAATATCGACGATCTATGCCCGTCCAGGAGTAATTTGCATGGCTTCCAGCATGAGTCAGGGCATGTTTTTACTGCGAGAGCCTAGTTGTACATTTACGGTGTACTGTAGTCCAATGTTTGTAGGGATGCGCGACTCCAGATGTCATTCATTTGCCATTCCACAGTCGTTTTCGGAACCTTGCTGGCCGTCAGCCTGGCGGGCTTTGGGCCCAAACGATGTGTTTGTATGTTTGAAACAAACACAACATCCGCAAGGATCTAATCGTTTTGCGCTGTGCGAAGAGCACAGTCAGGACACGGTATACCGGAAACGCGTTATCGAAAATGCTGGCAAACAGATTTTTCCTATCTTGCGTGACGGTTTGTAAAGGAGGTCGTGCGTCTCGTCGAGATCGGTTGACACGATTCACTCGTTGCTAACAAGCCATGCACGAAAATTGAGTCGACTGCGCTCCGCTTTCGCGTTCGGTCGTCCTCATTATCGTTTTGTCTACAATGACACCAGCTCGATTTCCCGTTCTCATTGCATCCACCTTGGCCGCCACAACGACCGCCATCGACTTCGACGGGCAGAATGATATCGCGCAGACTGCTGCCACCGTAGCACCCGGAATTACAATGGAGACCTCGGGCACCGGCAGCTACGGCTCGCCGAACCAGTGGACGCAAACTGCTTCATCCTCGAACAATGTGCCCACTGTGACCCCCGTTGCTCCCTCCAGCGTGAGCGGATCCCAGGGTTGGTCACAGCCCACCACGACGGACTCGCCATCAAGCTGGACTCCGACGAGCGGTCAGGCCAGCGGTAGCGGCAACCAGGGCTGGTTGCAGCCGACCTCGACCGACACTTCCAACTCTTGGTCACCACCGACGAGCAGTGGAACGGGTGACCAGGGCGGCATTTCGCTGGAGTGCAGTGGCTCGGGCGATGCCCATACCCCTGAGACGGGTGGTTTCAGCCTCGAGTGCAGCGGATCGGATGACACCACCAGCACAGGCAACGACGACTACAGCCTGGAGTGCAGTGGTTCCGACGAGCAGGAGGGTCAGGGATCGACGCCGTCGGTGTCGACATCGACTGTGGGCTCCTCCAACACTGCACCGACGACCTCGAGCGGAACGGGCACCCAAACATGGTCGCAGCCCTCATCAACCGCTTCCTCTTCAAGCACGGCCACGTCGGCAGCCTCTGGCGAGTACGAAGCCTCCAACCCGACAACATCTTCGCCCAACCCCGCGTCGTCAACGGCATCCAGTGAAACTACAGGAAATGTCGACCAGGGATCCTCACAAACTGCGCAGACTTCATCGAGCACGGAGTCGTCCTCCAACACTGCGTCGTCCTCCAACACGGCTCAGTCGTCGGCGTCATCTTCAAACACGGTCCAGTCGACAGCGTCGTCCTCCAATACGGCTTCATCTGCCACGCAGGAAGGATCGGATGCGACCCAGCCGTCCACCAACAGCACCAGCAGCGACCATGCCACGTTTGGCACCGTAACCTTCAAGCCCGGCGAGTGCGTTATCGGTAACCCGAACAAGTACGTGAGCACCGCCGACATCGACTGGGTTTGGGACAACCGGATCGGACCCAGCGCGCCGAAGGCTAGTGCCAGCTGGGACGTCATGGAAAACAAGAACTGGATCATGGACCACATCGTCAAGAACAAGGGAACTCTTAACTACTGTGTGCGCTGGGACAGCACGGATAAGCTCTCCAAGACGACGGCGACCAAGTTCAAGGCCATGCTGGAGCGTCAGCACGCGGCGTGGAACCACTGGCTCATCGGCTACGACTGCTGGCCGTACAACGAGATCAAGGTCAACGCCGTGGGGTTCGCGGTGAAGGACGCATCTCTGCTGGACTGGACGGACGACTCGCTCGGCTCGATCACGGTGGGGGACCTTGATTCGGACGGTGTTCCGCAGTGCGATCAGAAGTGCTACCGATTCTACGACAACGGCGCGGGCTCGTGGTCCGACACCAGCGGGTGCAAGGGTGAACCATTTGATATTTCGCTCTGGCCCAAGCAGAGTCTCAAAGGTGGATTCGGATTCGACTGGGGCCAGGAGGTCAACCTCGAGAACATGCTGCAGACTATCGACGAGGAGCAGCTTACGATTGTTACCCACGAGATTGGCCACGGCTTCGGGCTTCCTGACTTCTACGCGGACACCGACAAGCCCAATGCGAAGTGGCCGAACTGTGTCATGATGGCTGGCAGTGCCATGACTGTCACGGACAGCGATGGTTGGATGCTGCGTCGCGTTCTCGAGCACCTCAAGCCTCGCTACAACTTCTAAACAGCTGGGTTTATTACTGTAGTAATTGGTATGGGTTATCGGTCTCTGAGACCCCACTGGTATTTTTGTCCTCTCTTACACGTAGAACATATATCTCCACTGGCGGCATCTCTCACTTGAATATGTGTAATACTTAGCTTTAGGAAAGACCAGGAGAACACTTGGATTGTGTAGATAACGTTCGAGGCAGAACCGAAAGCTTGTGTAGGAAAAACCGGAAAAGCTGAACTGAAAGAGGGCTTGAGAACGGAAGCACCAACCAAACTAACGTACGATTCCTATCGGATGAACCCTTACGGGAGACAGCTTAATGCGATGGCCATAGATAGCTGGTGGCGAGTCGGAGATGGGTCTTTAACACGCAGGGTATAATAGACCCAGGGGTGGGAAAGCGAAGTGCTATGCTAAAGCTCTAAGTTGCCATTACGATAACCTGCTACTACGTAGATTAAGGCAGAATACCTGCGTTATCCTTACTCAGAGTTTCTGCCCTAAGGACTGCAGGCACTTTGGAATTAGAGAGCTTTAGTTCTCATGAACTTATAACAAGGAAAACCTGAGCAAAAATGGATCTATAGGTGGCACATATTTTCAGGAAACTTTCTGACTTCTGCGTATGATCCCCACCAATCCTAACAAATGCAAATCCTAACTTTTGCGAAAGTACTGCTCTCACTGTGAGACCTATCACCCGTTGTAAGAATCTCACAACGGCTGATCTTTGAATATTCTACCACCTCGCTTTCGTGCTGGAGACTCAGGTGGCCCTCATTCAATGGAATCATTGCTGTAGTGTGATAAGAGTATGGCTCTAATGAGTCAGAGACTTGGTACAAACACGCGTGCCAAAAGCACTTGTGGCAAACACGTCTGCTGACTGAAAGTCTCCGCAAGCAATATTTCCACGCAAAATATACCGATATAGTGTTATGGACGACAAACAATCTTCTACATGCTTTTTTCTTGATTCAACCTCCCCATACTTAGAAGTCGTATTTGGGCTTCTTGTTCTC
>JAHWLF010000693.1:0-11726 GCA_024679295.1 Phytophthora parvispora
AACGACGGCCGCGCCAACTGGATGGCGGACATCCGCAGCTCCTCCTCGTCCTACTCAGGCGGCGGCGGCTACAGCGGCGGCTACAGCGGCAGCGGGGGCGGCTACCAGAACGACTTCGCCACGGAGAGGCCCAAGGCCTACTCGGACTACTCGAGCAACCCGTCCAGGGGCTACGAGCCCAAGAGTCTGAGCTCGGCGACTGCGGAGCACCAGCACCAGCACCACCACGGCAAGAGCCGCCACGCCAAGAAGAAGAGCGACACCAAGAAGAGCAAGAAGGGAAGCAAGAAGAGCAAGAGGAAGCAGCAGAGCGAGAGCGAGGAGAGTGAGAGTGACGACAGCGAGTCCGAGCAGGAGCTGTCCATCTCCGAGTCGTCCGAGACCGAGTCGGCGGATGAACGTCGTCACAAGAGCAAGGCCAAGGGCAAGAAGAAGGTCAAGGCTGGGAAGAAGCAGGCCGGATTTTACTCCGAGGAGAGTGAGAGTGACGACGAGGACAGGAAGAAGAAGGCGGCCAACTACTCCTTCTCCTTCGACCCGGCCAAGCTGCCCCCTCCGCCCGTTGAAGAAGTGAAGGAGACGTCGAAGAAGGCGAAGGCTAAGAAGAGCAAGAAGGAGAAGTCGAGCAAGAAGTCGCGCGCGCGGCGGCAGTCGGTGGCGTCGACGGATGACGAGTCGGTATCCGAAGAGGAGAGCACTCGCAAGTCGAAGAAGCGCGGCAGCAAGAAGGCGGCGGCCGCCGCTGCCAGCTCTGCGAGCGTGGATTTGCTTGGAGTGGACCTCGATGTCCAGCCTGCGACCCAGCAAGCCAGTGTCGGCCTGCCTGTCCAGGAGGTGCAGCCTTCGATCTTCGATGCGCCGCAGAGCCAAAACCCGATGCAGGATCTGGCGGGTCTGAGCTTCGCACCTGCTCCCGTCCAAGCTCCAGCCCCGGTGCAGCAGTCGGTATTCGACGCTCCCGCTTCTAATGTGGCGGCTCCGTCGCAGCAGCAGCAAGCGGACGCGTTCCGAACGAAGCTCTTGCCGGAGAACAACATCGTCGATTTCGACTCGCTTGCGAGTGAGAAGAAGAAGAGCCTGTCCGCGAACCCGGAGGAGAAGCGGACACTGAACGACATGCAGAAGGCGCGCGGCGCCGACCAGCCCACGCCTGTGATGGCCATGCCGATGCAGGGGCAGCAGCAGATGCAGCCCAACATGTCCGGCGGCATGATGCAGCTGAGCATGAACATGAACCAGCTCCAGCTCACGGACGGCGCCACGGGCATGCAGCAGCAGCAGCAAATGTACCCCAACATGCAGATGCCCATGCAGGGCATGAGCCAGCCGCAGATGCAGCCTCAAATGATGATGATGCAGCCGCAGATGGGCATGATGGCGCAGCCGCAGATGATGAACATGCAAATGATGCAGCAGCAGCAGTTCGCCCAGGGCGGCGCGTCCATGGGGCAGCAGACAGGAGCGCAGCAGAACCCGCAGGGCATGATGAGCGGGGCCTCTTCCTCCAGCAGCTCAGATCCGTTCCACCAGCTCCCGTAAAGTGAACATGACGTGGGACGTTGACCAGCTACAGAACTGTCATTTGAGTTTCATGAACATGTTATCCGTTCCTACTTTTTAACTACAGTTACTGTGTCTTAATGCATGTCTGGGGCGTTCCATGGTCCAAGCAAATTGCTGCGAGAACTCCACCTAATGGCCCCAGAGTGTTCGCTTTCTGCCGAACCTCCTCGAGGCGCTCTCCTCGTGCTCGGTTAATATCCCAGGTTCGCCAGTTATGGTTCGGCCACGGGAACACCGGGCAGCGTGGACAGCGTCCATCGAGGGCACTCTCCACCCAACCAGCAGCGCCATCCCCGCAAGAGGAGGCGCAAGAGGTCTCGAGCGCCTGTCGGCCAACGAGCAGGGGGATGCATTGATCTACTGACTTTTGACTGTTGTGGCATGTCTGGAGCGTTTCATGGTCCGAGCAAATTGCAGCAAGAACTCCACACAATATCTCCAGAGGGTTCGCTGTCTGCCGGCTCGGCCCGAGGCGCTCCCCTCCGTGCCTAGGATCAACTCAGGGGGCCGCTTTTCAGCAACTCCCTGGTACACCCAGACACCGAGGCGAGCCTTCCTCGGCAGAACTCTACGCCCAACCAGGGGCGCCCTCAGAAAGGGCGCAAGAGGCATCAAGTCCCAGCCGGCTACACTATCTATCTACCCACACACGCATACATACAGGCAGGCATCCGCTTGGGTGCTTCGCGATGGAATGACACAACTGACGCTGTGGATCTTTCGGATCTGGGCGGGCGCGTGCTGGCCAGTCGTTCCTATATATTATGTTCGGAAGGGTAATTAATTATAAAGGTTGTTGTGATTGAACAGCTTATGGGTGCAAAGATTTGGTCATGTTTTGATACAGGTTATCGCTTTTGGAAATCCTGCGATAGTCGCTTGAGCGACTTGGAAAGGGGATCTTGCAGGGATGGCTGCATCTTCCGCCTTCAACGTGCGCTATGCGGCGTGGAGGTCGTGCAGCAGCGTCTGTGTGTGCAGATACGAGTTGAACAGCGCACTTTCGTCGTCGGCTTCGACACAGGCGACGTAGAGCTCCCGGAGGAACGCGGCGTATTGCACTTCGTCGGCCTGCTTCACCAACTGACTGATGAGCTTGGCCATGAATCTGCGTACACGCACAGCATCCAACGCGCATTAGCCTTCCCAGAGTATAGACAAACTAAATACCGGTACGTACACAGCGATCCGAGTATCACAAACTTGCAGGAATGGAGTCAACGCTGTCAGACCTCCAATTTGGGCAAGTGCGGCGTCGTTGTCCGCCAAGATGTCCGTGAGAATGAGCGCCGTGCACGCTGCAACGTCACCGACCAAAGACTTTTCCACTCCACAGCACACTCGACGACATTCGAAGGATTCGTGGGCGTCCGAGCTCTCGTGCAGCACCTTCAACACGTGCAAGAAAAACTCCGTGTCCATCTGCTGGAGGAGAGCTTTATCCAGTGCTACTTCTCCGTTCAGCACCCTCGCCGCCAGCGAGTCCGACATGGCGACTCGGTTGTAAGTGTCTTCCAGTTGGTTGTCACTGGCAGTAGAAGACGCAGCAGAGTCTCGCTGCTGCCATCGCTTGTCGATGTATGACAGCTCGCACTGGCAAATGTCCAGGACGAGCAGCATCACGGGGATCAGCACACCCGGCTCGCTCTCGTTATGATCGAGGAGCACGCGCAAGCACGTGTTAATCTCCTCCACTGTCGTGTCCTCCGCTTTTCCTGACTAAAACAAGGATACAAGTGCTCACATCAGCCTACCGCACTCATTCACTTACTAGCAAGCCGAGTCATACGTACGCTGAGTTGCAGCTTTCGCCTCACAAACAGCGCCAACACTCGGGCAAATGATTCACGGAGTACAGGAGGAGTTGTCGGAGACGCCAATTCCCAGAATTTGGTTTGTGCAGCCAGTCCGATCTCTCCTCCTTCGTCGTAGCAGAACGTTTCTTCAAGCTCTTCTCCAGCGGGGGTACTTTGCGCGGCAGATTCAGGCTTGGGGCGAACCAAAACGGCTTCGGGCTGCTTGCGAACCGACCCGATAGTTATGGTAGCCTTACTGTCATACGACGTGAACACGTCGTCATCCTGGCCGTAGGTTAGGAGCTCTGCCAGCCATCGCTCACCACGATAGCGCTCCACAGCCCGATTCGAGAGCAATTGCTTTGACACTAGCTCGAGCACTTCTTCCGATATACTTCCGCTGTTGTGGCCTTTGGCCACCTTCACAGCTTTGTCGAGGCCTGGATTCACGCCGAAGTACGCGTCAATTTGTGTGAGCAGCCTAAACTGGTTCACGAACGCATTCAGCTGCTTCTCCGATACTAACGAGCAGCTTGGAGCCAATTGCTTGACGACCCGGGCGCTGGAAATGTACGGCGACAACAAAGCCTGCCGCATGCCAGTGGACGGGTCTTCCCACTCCACAAATGTGCGCCAAATTTGATCGAGACCTGCGGTACTGATGCCTTCTCGGCTGCCAGTACGTCGTAGCTGCTCGCAAACTAAATCCACAAGAACCATGCACGCCAAACGCTGCAAACGAGCGACGGGCGAGTTGTAAAAATGATAAAGTAGCAACTCGAGGCTGACGTATTGCTCCACCGCTGCGAGTGGCAGGCCGCAGTTCCAGACTGTGTGGTCTTTGGTCGGTTGTTGCCTTTCTGGACCGACCGATTTCCCCGCAGGAACGATTTTAAACGCGTACATCGTCGCGACGACGAGCTCCATCGCCTTTTGCTGAAGCCCGGAATCCAAAGAGCTCCGATTGCTGGCCTCCGCGACCAAGAAGAGAAGTGTGTGCTCATCTAATGACCTCAGCCGGTCGGAAAAGTATCTTCCGTTTGCCTTTTTAACGAAAAATTCCAAACACCCGACAGCCTGTTCGACCCAGTCCAGACCACGACGCCGTTTACCTTGAACGCCGTGTACAGGTTCGACTCCTAGTGTCGTCGTTGACACTACGACAGCTTTACCCAGCATCTCTCGAAGCAGCTTGAACAAGCTCACCTCCAAATGTTGGGCTCGGGCAATAGCAGAATCTTCCTGTGTCGACAAAATCGCTGCAAGTGAGGCGATGCTCGTGTTCAAGAGCAGAGTAAACGCTAGGCATCTCCAGTGCTCTGTTGGCCGCACGGCCAGTTCCAGAAGCTTCACTCTCACACCCGAAGCATCCAGATCTCCACGGTCGCCGCTCAAACAGGCGTGCGTCAACGTCCTAACTGCAACGTTAGTGAGCAGCCCGACGTACTCTTGTTCCCGGAGAGAGAGCGTCGCTTTATCACTGCGTTCGTACAGTTCATGAAGTTCACGAAAAGGCTCCTCCAGCTCCTCCCATGTCGGGTTTTGTAGTTTTTGGTTGTTCGTAGCTGGCATTGGTTCTGATGATTCCTCGGTGTGAGGGCGAAGAACCTGCTCTGTTGCTGCCAGTTCACGAGCCAACTCGTGGAAGTTGGTCACAGCGAGAGTTTGGGCTTCGAACCCTTGGCGTCGACTCCTGACAGGTTGAGACGAAGCTCCGATACATCCATTGCAGCGTCGAAAGAGACGGAAGAGCAGGTCGTCCGAGTCGTTTTCGTGCAGCACCATGGCGTCGAAGAGGCGGTGAAGGGGATAGCTCGCTCGCTAAAAACGATAGTAAGTTAGTGCTGGTGTCGTTTCACGAACCAAGAAGTTCGCGAATGCAATGGACGCCGACACCCCCGCGGTGGTCTCTGCCCGCGAGTGTGACGCGTTGAAAGACGAGGATGTGACGCCGCTGCCAGCGTCCACACCCCACGTCGTGTTTGTACGAGCTCTGAATTGCCACTTTGTCGATCAAAAGCTTGATGATGGTGACCATTGTGATGTTCTTGCACTTTTGCAGAGACTTCGACGAGATGAGGATGAGAACGTGCCGTGGATTGTCGAGCTGGTGTTTCTCCTTTTCAACGCGCAGGTAAAAGACACAAAGTTGCTTATTGCCATTGATACGTTCATTGATATCCTGGTTGTGATTCGGTTGTTTAGGGCGATGTCCTGCAAGTTGAGCGCGGTGCCAGGTCTCCGGACACTTCGTCAAACAGCCATCACACTGGCAGAAGTCAGAGCGCCACCTTCTTTGGCGAGGACAATCTCCGTGCCACAAGAGCCAAGTCGAAGGAGGCTAGCGAGCGAGAGGTTGTGCGGTTCTCCTTGGCCAAGCTGCACCCGTACGTGGAAGTCGTGGGCTGCCTGGTCACTTACGCAGAAGATGAGATCGCTCGAAGTCCGCAGCTGAACGCGTTCTCGCTCACGTGCGACTTGCACGCCGTCGACAGCGCCCAAGCTGAAGCAGACGCGCAAGCTCTCGCTGCCGGTGGCAAGAGGTTTGTCTTCGATGCCGGAGAACGAACTCGCTTACTCGGACTCTCTCACGACCCCAAATCTGTGCGACGACAAATCGGCAAACAACCCAACGTAGTGGTGCTGTGCAAGTTTTTCAGACGCCATGGTGACCACCACGACTGGGCATTCCACGCTGCATCCGACGACCGCAGCAACGTTGTCGTTCGCAGCGCCGTGACGGCGTCGCTGGTCGAGGCGATGCAAATATTCCTGTTGGACCTCATGCCCGACATCAAAATCCCGAATCGCAACCCGCTCTCAAGTGTGTCGGGAATCTGCGCTGCACTAAGTTGCAACGAGTTTCTCGGCATCGAGAAACACTTTCCCGATGACGGTCTTCTCAAAGTGGACTTCGCGCGGCTTCTGCTTTGGGAATTGATGCGTACTCGACCAAGTTTGATGCAGCATCTCGGCCGCGCGACTGCTCTGGTCGGTCTGTTGTTTGAGATGTTCGAGCAGATCGACATCAACGGCGACGCTGTCGTGGACTGGGAAGAGTTCACCTCCTTCTGCGTTGCAATTGGACTGGTAGCCACGCGAATACCCCACGATGACAACGACCATGACCAAACGCAAGCCCATGGGGACTCGCATGATGCTCCTCCACGATCCATGGTCGTCTATCGTCAAGAACCTCTGAGCAGCGGGACTGCAGCACGGTGAGAACTGGTTACATGGCACAAAGAACACCTTTGTACTTCTCACCACTTTGTATTATTCGTGATATAGGACTTTTCCTTACCAGGTGAACAAGCTCAAGGCCTTCCCACAACTCAAGCGACTTGCAGTGATTGAACACAAGTCTCCGCGAATTCTAGTACGTGAAATTTGGTGCTTGAGAGTGCACCAAAACAGCTACTCACATCGTTTTGTGCTTCTACTACGTAGATGTTTGACCTCGACATGATCTTCCTGCATGAACTCAACTGCAGCGAGAAGCTGGCGGCTGAAAAGAAGGCGGGCGAGAAACAAGCGGATGTTTTCGACTCTCTCGAAGTTCTCGACGCGGAGCATGTGCCATCTCGAAACGCTTTGGCCATCGCTAGCAGCGACCTGTGCATTTCGTTGTGGTCGATCATCGACGCCACCGTCGGCTCCTACGTCTTCAACGGGAAGCTGGTTGGTCGCTTCCCTGCGCTTTTCGTGAAGTGGTGTCCTCCTCCGCTCAAACGATTGTTTGTCGCTGGTGGCTCAACCGAGCAGGTGCAGCTCTGGGACCTCGAGGTGCCCATGCATGCAGGTGCTGCACCGCCACCCCCGCCGATGCTTCTCCCACGACATCACACTGAGCGATTAGCTGCTTGTCTAGACCTCCCAGAGACTCCCTACGTGGCCACAGCATCCTTTGACCACACGATCACAGTCTGGGAGACCGTAGCAGGCACCAACTCGTCCGTGGGAGGACCATCTGCTGTGTTAACAGTCTCATTTGTACTCCGTGGTCACCAGCAAGCGGTTCTAACGCTTGATTCCGCTCACACATTGCTGCTCAGCTCCGGATTCGAGTACCAAGCTTACTGCTGGGGAATTCCTGGCAGAACGCTCAAGACGAAACTGGGAGGACATCACCACTGTCTAATGGGGGCCAAGTTCGTGTCACCTTCTACATCCGGGCCCTGTCTGGCGGTGACAGGGGATCAAAGCGGTCATTTCAAGCTTTGGGACATCACACGCTGTGCCAAGGGATTCACTGGAAACCACCTAGCAATGATGCTGCAGACGTTTGAGCTCCATACGCCGAATTTGTGTCGCTTTCGGATGTTCATGACCTCGACGAACGGAACAGGGGGCACTAGTGCTGAGAAAGCTCACGAACCCCACCATGACCCTGGAGCTAACATAACTCCGGAGAGCCCCGCGTGCGATATCATTACTGGAAACTTACGCTTGTACCGCTTCAGTGCCGTGATGCAGTCAGTCGGCCAGGAGGAGGCAGCCGTGGACGACTCGCCTGGGTTGGCCCCCACGCGGTTCGTGGTGTTCAACACCGTGGCCAACACGTTCGTCGGCGTAGTCGAGAATCGCATCACGGTGTGGAGCGCCAACTCGGGGGCGAAAATCGAGGAACCTGTCTCGGTCCGAGACGCCGAAGTCTGCGCTATCGCGTTCGATAGTCCCCGTGAACGAAAACTTTTTGTTGCAACTAATGTGCGTGTCACTGTCAGCGCATGTGTGCTGATGAAGATGCGTGACGACTAACTAGCGGTGTGTCGTTTTCGCGGACAGGACGGTGCAATTCGACTGTATAACCCCGTAACGGGGGCGTTGCTGCAGGTGAAACACTTTTCATGAACGTGCTATCTGTCAAAATTTTGCCATCTAACTCGTGTTATATAATTGCTGCAAGAAAACAATGGTGCATGACGGCACCGTTACCTCGCTCGTGTTTTGCTCCCACGCCAACGTAAGCCGCATGTTTCGTTCATAATACTTGAAAACCCGGTTTTAATTTCTCACAATTCGCTTTAGTGCTTAGTATCAACTGGCGACGATCGAATGATCTGCGTCTTGGATTCCCCGCCAGGAAAGTCGAAGCTGGAAGTTATGCATTTCGTGGAAAAGGCCCATAAGTCAAGTATTACGTGCTGCACGTGCTCGCCGCCCCCACTTTCAACCGAGATGCAGACCACGAGATTCGTCGCTACAGCGGACGATGCTGGTGGAGTGCAAGTGTACGATCTTCGCCGCATCACGTTTTTGTTTCGCTGTGCTAGTGTACACACCCGAGAGATCCGAGCGCTGCACTTCCCAGCTGCAGCGCCTGGTTTGCTCGTTTCTGCCGACGTGACGGGGTCCATCTTCGTCTGGCCGACGATCGGAGTTCGCAGCAGTACTGTTCACCCTTTGATGCGGCTCGTAATGCACGAGTCAGCCCCTCCGCGACCCGTATCGAGCAAGATTGAGCTGGATGGTATCACATCCATTTGTTCGACTAGTATTTCCCAAGATCCGAGTGCAGCTTCACACCCTGCGATGCTGTACATCGGAATCGAAACCGGACAGGTTTTTGCGTGGGACCTACGCTCTTTCGCTGGCAAGACCGAGCCCGACAATCAACCAGCAAGACGCTCAGCGATTCTTCGGCGTCGGTCCTCCAGCTCACACGCCAGTGGAAGCAGCGACATCCAAGCAATTGAACGTGGAATGGCTAGTCGGCGGGCGTCGGTAGTCGAAGGTCCAGTAGCTCTTGGCGTGGTGTTATCGATGAAATCTTGGATGGCACATCTTGCCGGTGTGTTGTCATTGCAGAGCGTGCCCTGGCCCGGTGAACTGCTTTCGTTGGGCGTTGACGGTGTGGTTAAGATCTGGGATAACGCTGCATCATGCGTCGGACACATCTTGACAACAGGAGAGCAGTCGTCCGCGTCTGCATCCGCGTGGAAATTCGTACGCCGTGATCACACTGTCGGTGGAGACCAGAAGGAGCTGTTCGAACGCATTGCTCGCGAAGTTATCGCCAAGCACCAGCGTCGACTGAAGAAGGAACTGCATCGACAGCGCAAAACAGGACAGCAACAGCCTCAAAGCGACCAAGTAGCTCCTGATACTTCTCTCTCGACTCCGTCGTCGCTGTTGGAGTCGGAATCACCGTCGAAAATGCAGTCGGGGCCAGAAGCTCCGTTGTTTCCAGACGCGTCGACGGCGTTGACCCACGCAGCTAACGTCTTGTTATCGCAAGCACCATTCTCAGTCACGTCCGTGACGTCGGGGATTCAACAAGGGGTCTTTGGCCCCGAAGAAGCTCAACATCTCCGTGGCATCGCGAAGAACTCGACTGCGTTGGTCGCAGATCTCGCCGACAAGAAGAAACGCGTTGCTACGCTAGCCCCGCTGTTCTCCACGCCGGAAGAAATGTGGCGCGCACGAGCTAAAGCCAAGTCAAAGGCTCGAGCGATGCTGAACAACGGGCCTCAAACCCCGGAGATCCCGTCAGCAGCGTCGAAAACTTTGACGAATTATCCTCTGGAACTCGAGCGGCGTGCCGCTGCAGCGACTAAAGCTGCGGTCGGAGCCTTGCGAAAGCTGGATGTCGAGCCTTCCCAGTTCTTGCGCGAGAAACTGCAAGACGCAGCCTCACCATTGAGCAAACCCGTCAAATCCACACCTAAGAAGTGCCTGCAACAACGCGCGTCGATGGAGTCGACCGGTTTGGACATCAAAATGAACGCGAGCGTTGTCATACTTGCTCGAAATGTGTCGTTGCCCAAGCTGCCACCACCTTCATCAATGCACGACCTCGATGGGATGACTCTAACTTCCAGTGCATCGGCACCAGCACTACAACCTTCACCAAGCCAACATGTAGCAGAGTCCGAGTCACCGAGTCCGGAGAAGTTGCGTCGCAGCAGCAACATCGAGCGCAAGCTCAAGTTGTGCCAGAAGATCGTCGCGAACGTCTGCCTCATTAATTCCAAGCCCAAGGCGCCTAAAGAGCCTGAAGACCACCACCACCCAGTGTCTCCAACTGCGAGTATGCGCCACACGCCCTCCACACCTGCCTTATCTCCGGGGAAGAACCCGTTCGGACCTCACTACACTGTGAAGCAGGTCGAACAGCTCGCCGTAGGCCTCGCACGCCTCGACGAAGACGGCTCGGGTGACTTGAATCAACAGGAATGGACGCAGTTAGTGAGATTCTGCGGCCTCGAAGGCAGCGACCGCAGGAACAGCGCCACCAGCGTGGAAAACCTTTTCTACTCCATCGACAGGGACTCGAACGGCACCATCAGTCTGCGCGAGCTGCTCCCGACGCTGGTAAGAGGAACTAAGTGTATTGTATTATCATTGTTTGTTATGGGGACTAACCACCTTCATATCATGCTGCAGTTCCGTCAAGCTTCGCCCGAGCAGCTTCAGCAGATGCGTGCGCTCATCCAAACCCGCATGAAGGTGCTGCGCTCACGACGAAGCACTCTTAGAAGCAGCAGCTCTGCTCTCATGGACGGAGACGCCAATTCACCACACCTTTAAACGCTGGTAAGGTAGTGTCGAGGACTGCCTTACTGCATCAAGGCGGTGGACGCAGCGATGCAGTCCGGAGATTCCGCCACGAGCGTCCCGATGGGGACTCGGTGCAGCTCCCCCGCGGCGTCGTGCACCAACACGGGCACGTCGAGGAAGCCGAACTCGAAGAAATAGGCCCGTGCTCGGGCGAACGGCGCGTGGAGGATGCCGAACTGGTCCACCTGCATCAAGAACTCGGGCTTGACCTGCTTGTGGTGCTGCTTGTCCTCCACGAACGGGATGAGCTTGGAGATGGCGTCCAGCGAGCTGCCGTACTCGAGCGTCTTGTGCTGCCACGTGACGCGCACGTCTCCGTCCGAGAACTTGGTGCCAGCCGCATACCTCAACGGGAACAGGTCATCGCGCGCGTCCTTCTCGGTGGCAGTCAACGCCTTCAAGTACACGTCCTGCTCGTCGGGGGTCATGCGGGACAGCTGCAGTTTGATGAACGGGGTGGCCACGTCCTCCCCTTCTTGCGGCTGCACCTTGGACTCCTGAATGACAGCGAATTGCGAGCAGTACGCTCGAGCGAAGGGCAACACCTGCGCGCGCGGCAGTCGGTCGTACAGTGACGGGAACGGGTAGAGCTCCTTCAACGTGGTGACACACGGGTGGCAGTTCTTGGCCCGTGACACGAACGGAGTGTCCGCGCTGATGAGCGGACTGGACAGCAGGAACTCGCGGCACAGCGTGCCCGGTGTCAGGCACTGCGGCGAGTCCGACACGATGTAGATCTTGCGGACGCGCTTGACCGGCAGCAGCTGCAATTGCGCCATGGCCGCGCGCTCGGCGCACGTGGCG